>DWEE01002859.1:0-11083 GCA_018245755.1 Parelbella macleannani
AAGATCAGAGAAGTTGTATAAACGAAACAAATTTATAGAAATCTTTTATATAAGATGTCTATTATTAAAAGTGACGAATTTTACTTTTTGTCCAAGTACCGGAAAACCAATCCATTAACACGTTATGTCAATAGATTCAGCATTAATGGGAAGTGATAAAATTAAATTGATTATTGACTAATCGAATTCGAGTTGGTGTTTGAATAACAATGATAACGGTTAATTGAAAGTTGAAGGGCGAGTGGGCATTGGTTAATGCAGTGGAAGATCGTGCCAAGTAAAGTGTGCTCAAAATCCAAGCTGCCAAGTGTCTGTTTTATTGAAATTCTACCTCGCTAAGCATATCATGGTTGCTGCTCTGACGTCAACATAAACAAGACCGAGGTTTCTTACCATTCCGCAAAAGGATTTGCTTTTCAAAAGTTGTAATTACTATATAGTTACTCAATTTTGTTTAGCTTTTATTCAGTATTTGAAAATAATATGAAACAAGTATAACTATACTATTTATAATATAAAAAATATTATATACATAAGACACAAAAATTTCGTTAACATCGGGAAGGAATGTTAAACATAACTAAAACAAAAAAGATGAATATAATAAATATTTACGTGTATGCTAAATATGTAACATAAATCGTCGCTCATGTGACAAATATCATTAAAATTTGATGATCTATGTAACACGAGCGCACAGGATGATATATCATAATTATATTTTCTCTGCGGATATTGTACAGACACATTACATATTATGCAACTATTCATATAAATAAAGCTTATATGGTTAAATATTACTCTTGTAACAGAGTAGTTTCGATAACTCCACTTATTTCACAGATAACATCAACACGTATTTTTGTAGAGTACACAACCGAAAACAGCCACAGATAGAGCAGCTGACGTCATAACATATTTGTCGTAACATAGTTGTAGCTTTATATCTTACGTTTATGTACGTAGGTTATTTCATATAAAAACGAATAGAATTTTCGTACGGTTTCTAAAACCGAATAAACATATGAAAAATGATTCACTGAAGATGAATAAGTAAAAAATAGTTATTGTACATAATGAATAGTAATTGGTTAGACTAGCAGACCACATTTTTTTATTATATTAATATTTAAAATATTATTATTACAATATTAACTTGTTACAAAAAGAGGCGCTGCCTAAAGAGACTTTTTGCTATATTTAAATCAATTCAATAAATTGGATTTTGTAACAAAATTCAACAATAATTTCAGCATATGCGTATAAAATACTTATATACCTATGTATATTGATTTAATTAACTTTGAATTAATGAGATTAGGACGAATGAAAACATATTTAGGAAATACATATTTTTGAAGTAGTTTTAATTCGAGAGAGAAAAGTATTTTGAGTAACAGCAGGTGTATGAGGGTAACGGTAAGTATAGAGCATAATTCTAAACTGAAAGAGAATTTGGTGCTATTAATATTTTCTGTAATTAATAGATACATACAACCATAGAAATAGACAGCCATACTATATCCGAACAAAGCATCTTGGGGGAACAGGCATCAGTCCGGAGGGTCGTGGGTTATGAGAATTGGCAACTACGGGTCAATTAAATCACTAAAAGTATAAATAATTTCTCCACAGTTTAAAACTAGAATGATATTGTCATTAAGAATGAGAATGAGAATGTCATTATTTGAAATTAGTTAGATTAGTTCAAAAAACCATTTTTTTTGTTTCGATACATAATTCCTTCAAAATACTATTTTATTGTACAAATGAAAATTCTAGTCGGTATCGCGCACGCATCGAACACATTGCGATAAGAATTCAATAACAATTTTACTGCGACACAAATAAAATGCACGTTCCAATTTACGTAACTGAAAAATTCTACATATTATGTACATTCCCTTTGTTTTTATTTGCAAAATAATTAATCGACATCGTTTGAAAATACCAATAAATTTTAATTGAAATTTTGTAATATAGTCCAGTTTTGTTTGATCGAAATATTTATGAACATTGAAAATACTTTTAGGCCCTTTAAATATCTAAGGATTTTTTTTTAAACTTTATGAAGAGAAATTTAATGACTTAAATAATTTATTTAGTTAAATTATAGTTAAAATTTTGAATACAGTATTAAGTATACGATAGTTAAGTATACGATTTATAAAATAGTACCTAAGACTAAAAAAATACGAAGAATCTGTTCACACCTGTTCACACACCTTGCAACTCTTTATAGATTTCTAATTATAATGTGTAAAAGATTAAAAAGTACAATGACTAAAGTATTTTGCTGGTAGGTAAAATTAAATTTGCGTTTACAATTTGTAATAGGTTTTTTATTGATAAAAAACCAATAACGATTTTACGAGAAGTAATCGTACTTCTGTTACCATGAACGTTTACCTCAGTGCAACAAATCATTCATTGAAATACTTTCTAAAATGCACAATTAATTGCAGATTTTGTAAGATAATTATAGAAGATAAAAAAATTGTTGAACTTAATAAAGTAATTGTGGACCGTTAGAAGTAAACTCAGTAAAAAATATAACAACACTTCGGATAATAACAGTAAATGAATAAGTGTAAGAAAGGAAATTTATTTTCAAAAAGTTCATGTTTTAAATAAAAAAAAATTATATAAAATATCAAATGTATTGGACCTGATCATATAAAAGTTCATGTTCATCCTCATGATCAACCTGTTTAAGTTCACTGCGAGAGTAGTGTTCATAATGCCACTATAAATTGTCAGCAAACAATTTCCACTAGAGTTAAATACTATTTTCTATAAATGTTGTCGTCATGTTAACTTTGGTATAAAATCACTGCCACGTTTGTAACGAGCCCAGTAATAGTAAAGCTATTTCTGTTCGTAATTTTGACTTATGAACTTCATAGAGCTTGCACTTTTCATTTGTACATTTGTATATTAGGATATACATACTCGTATATAACACACGTTTGGCTGAATGAAGCGCGACCTGAACTCATGCCAGATCGCGTATCACGACCGTAATATTTAGAATGTTACCATCTGTAGGTCATGAACGCACCATCAACATACACCTGGTCACTTCGACCTAATATTATTGAAACGGTTTCGGTTTTGCAACACTAGCTTCGTGCATTCGATATTAAAATCAATGTTCGAAAATAAGATCGTGAATAGTCGCTTAAACGCATTGAAAACAAACAAATTTGCATAACAGTAACAGTATTGCAATGACGTTAACAACTGAACCGCAACCTTGAAAATATATGAGCGTTATCGCATTACTTATTCAAGTGTACACCGAACACCGTGAAATCATGAAAGCGATTCGTTTTCCTCTTCGAAAGAAACATAATAATAGATAAACATTAGTGTTTTGTACGAGATTTACACTTCAGTACGTAAGCATCGAGAACGTAAAACTTAACGCAAACAGTCGCGGCCTTGAACGCTAAACGGATCGTTCAAAAATACGCGACGCGTGGAAATAGCCGCGATGAAAATACGAGCACGTGATGTTACGTACCTCGCGTACAGTCGTGCAGTGAAAATCGATGATGCTTGCCACTCGGCGTCCGGCGGCCGACTGAGCCACTGTGTCAGCGGAACGCGCCCCACCCGAGCCTCCGTCCGCCTGACTATCACAGTTTGTTAAAAAAAAATATTTCACGGTTGCACTTAGAAAAATATATGAGCGATCACTTTCGGTAAATTTTCAGGCGGTTAAGTGAGGTTTTGTATATTGTAGGATCGCGTATAGTTTCGGCGGTGTCGGAGTGACGCGTGGTTACCGGCCGGAGTGAGGCGTTGGACTGATCAGAGCGAGCAGCCAGCGGGCCGTCGAGCGCCCCTGCCCCCTCCGTGACGTCGGTTGAGCCCGCGATGGTGGAAATTAGCAGCTTCCCGAGCGAGGGTCGTCGGATGTAGGTCACGGGGACTGGGCTGCACTTGCCCACTCTACCGCGATACTTGACAAGTTTAAGGACGTTACAGCTAGATTAGGTACACAGATTCACAATTTGCTAGTATTTAGCTACGGTGTAGCATGCGATACGTAGACGTTTCGAATGCGCTACGCGGTTGTGATGCCTACGAAGGAGAAATGTCTCGTAATCGTAATTAACAATGTTGCTTTATCTTGTTAGAGATATGCGTTGTACACACATGCGGCTACACGCAAAAGTCTCAGTATTTTAATCTACTTATGCTTTTAAATACACAGCCATAGTGTTGTTTGTACCAGAGAGAGTCATCATCATCATCATCGTCAGCCTCTTTATGTCCACTGTTGGACATAAAGAGGCTGACGCTTCCCCTAATCCGAATCCAGCAGCGTCCCGCTGTCTTCCTCCGGTCGTCAGACCACCTGGTAGGAGGGTGACCGACGCTCCTTTTCCATAGAGAGTATGTATTTAGAATTGAATGCAATAAGTGTGTGTCAGCTGTGGAGTATTCTCATCAAAGCGGAAACATAAAAGCCTTTGTGTGAAGTGTAATTTTGTAACACCCAGATTTCAGACTGAAAGGGATTTAGATTTGCGGGGCAATAAAATCCGGGTTGCCAATATTATACTTTTGGGTTTACGACTACGATTTAGATCGTACTGAGCATGAATTTTATTCGAAATATTTTTTATTGTCCCTTTCATCAGATTTTAATTGTTTTACACGCGTCTGGTAAGACCACTCGATGTATCATATTGTTATTTATATGCAAGATATTTTTATGTACTATGAACCTTAGGGTAATCTTAATGGTACACGATACAAAACCAAAATAAGTTCCTACATAAAACAAATTAATTGTAAATAAAATTTTAAAATACAAATAAGTATCACAACTAACTTAATATGCAATATTAAGAACTATGTAACAAACATATAATGCGATAATTTTTTATACTAGTGGATTAGCATATAACATGTACGTACAAGGGTGTATGTTAAACGTAATCACTTGATGATTACTATCAGTACCGAAGTTCATACAAAACCGAAATTGACCTGACATTGACTCCAAATGAACAATCGTCTAATAGTAATAGAATTACCATAGATGTGATTACTCTCGAAAGCTAAAATGGTCACTATAATGGATAATGGATATACTACATATATGTATATTGGTCGTCTACACCACATAATAATTAATCTAATGTATTGTTTCCAAGCGGTAGGAATATATGTATTGATAATGTGATTGCAGTCGAAATCTAGATAGTTCATAATCGTTAATCACATCAATTTTGTTATGGGTCACTATGGTCAATTAAATTATCTTCTGTTTTATAAGTGACATGTATATCTTATCTACTTTAACTCAGGACTATCTCTTTTATAGCCAACGATGTAGTTTTCTTGAATCGGTAAAATAATTTCGAGCTGCGGTTATCTGGCCGGAATTCAGCAATCTAACCACCCCTTCGTATTTTCAAACTCGTCTCAGTGTATTTAGATCTGTTCGTTGGGCTTTTGAATATCAGCATGCTCTGAAGCAATAAACGATTTATTAAAGACAATGTTTTTTTTTGCATTGTTAAACTTTGCCATTCAGAAATACATTTATTTTGGATGCAATGTAAGTATATTAACAAAAACTTGTTTTATAAGGAAATTAATTCTAATATTGTGTATTAGAAGGTCAGCGGTACGAAGTAGTTTGCAATATATACATAAATAGTCTTAATAATCTTTATTCTGTTGTATGTATATCAAGATATTACAGGATTCTTTACATTAGGAAATACTCTTAGAAGGATAGCAAAGTTAAGCAGTAGTTTGTGATAGAAACGTAACTTCACACGTACAATCCCCGAAGAGGTGGCAGAGGAGTGTGCTACACTCCCACGTTTCACCAGTTACGTTAACGTCCCTGGAATAGGTGGTGAGCCCATTGCAATAATAAAATTTGCGATATAAAAGTGTCTTTATTATGTTATACAAATAAACTCTTATATTTTGAACGCAATCTAATTACATTAACAATTACATTGTACACAATCTAATTTCCATAAAGTGTATTACAAAGTACAGCGTCAACCTGACGTTGTGGCGTGTGAAATGACGTCGTTAGCGCTGAGGCTGAAACTTCCGCGTGGCGACGAGGCGTTAATGAAATTGCAGTATTCGGACTGGAATCTTCTAGAACTTACTGCTATTATAGTGTCCGAGCCAATGCCGGAAGTCCCACATTATCTTGTCATATGTATATTCTAAGTTTAAAATATACGCACGCAGGTTTTGAATACTTCTGACTTCACTATCAGCCAATGTATAATAATTCGTATATCTATAAATAAATATATAATTACCGACGCCTTTTGTCTACTCCCGTAAAGGACCTGGCGTAACGATGTTTCAATGATATTAACAATAATTTTAACTTGGTTTATACATAAGAATTAAAAAGTATAAAAATGTTATATTGTTAAGTGATCTGATATTTTTTTATCAATTCGTTTAGCATTATAAGCATCGGGTCAACCCGCAGTGTATGTGGTACGATTCTCGGGCGTTTTGAATGATGATTAGATATTTCGACTTTATCTGGGTGTTTGAGCGTTTGTTTTATACATGTGTTAGTGTGTTATCACGCAATACCGATAACTATTGAGTTAGGGCGAAGAGTGTGAAGCTTTATTTACTCTAATGAAAGTATAGTCTTTATTACTATAAATTTACGCGTGAGGTATGTATTTAGCATGAAGTTTCAAGTCAGGCTGTGAAATTCCAAAACAATGATGTTATAATACATTTTTGAAAAACAAGTTAAAAATTACCTTATTATTATATCACATACGGGAACATCACGTGTACCAATTATCCATCCTGATTTTCCCATAGGATAAGGGGATAAAGCCCTTGATGGAATTTTTAATCACAGGAGCCAAAATACATTGTTTATACCTGAACCTCAGCTAAAATTAAAATCAGAACAACATTTATAATTTCTTATACGATACCAATAAACTTTACGATATTTGGTTTAATTTGGTCCGCTTAGGAGTTTTTTGGTCGGTTTATTTGTCTGTGAGATGTGCTTAACACAGATCAGAGGCAAAATTAATTCTTTAACACGTTAGTATGTTCATGTTAATTGTTTGGAAATTAAAAATACCATAGTTCATAAATAGTCTGTAGACATGAGTCGTTATGTCTATAATACTTAAATAAGCGTTTCTCTACATTATACATAAAGACCGCTACTCTACCGCCTAGTGGCGATTATTTCCTGTGCTCCTTAACTATTCATACTTAAATCTGCTGGAACACTTTACCGGAAGTGATTAAAAATCCGCCCATCAAGAGTCCGTTTAGTTAACTAAGTAGTTAGGCAGACAGACTTTGGGATTTTAACAATCTTCTCTAAATGAATATTCTCTTTTTAGTTTACATGTATTCATAGTTCATACATATGTTTCGTATACAGTGCTGTATATTAAATCTGGTATTGCAGTTTTCTAGAGTTAATGCAATCATTATTGTTACTTTTTAATGGTCATTAAAACTATTAGATTATTATTATTTAATTAATTGACTAATTGAACAAAAAACTTAATATGTTTCTTGGATAGTCGCAGCCTTAAAACGTAATCGTGCCGATGAAATATTATTATTTGTAAAACTTGTTTTAGTAAAACGGTAAAACGCATTGTGGTAAATTATAATCAAAAAATTACGTAATTGGCAAAACGCACTGCTGTAAATTATAATGAATAGCTAGATACCATTTTAAATACAAATATGTTGGGGCTACAATGCTACCTATTTGACACACGCTCATCTGATCCCAAGCTAAGCAGAGGCTGTACAATAGCAATCGAGGATAAACAAACATCTATGGTTGTAACTTTTTATAACCCATAGCTGAAGATGAGAGAGAAAGATAAAGGAGGATAAAAAAGTTATGTCTTTGTGTCGTGAGAATTTTTAAATGGAGATAAAAAGAAAACATCTCCCATAAAATTCATCGACCGTTCTTAGTAGAGGAAATAGCTTATTGCATATTCACAAGATGAAAACACACGCTAACGAACCGAATCGTTCTTTGATTTTGTATTTCATGTATTTACAGGAGATGTTTCATTAAAAGGTTTTCCTCGGAAATACGTTTGTAAAACGTACGGAAATGAAAGTTAATTTTTTCGGCCTCAAGTTGGTTGACACATCCATGATATATATTAGGTATATTTATTTAAAAGTAGCCGCAACCGTGTGTCTAATGAGGAGTTTATTAAGTTGAGTAAAATTTCAATTTTACTATTTTCTAAGAATTGATTCCAAAAGGTGTACCAGGGTACACAACGGTATACGAAGAAGGGTGTACCTGGGTATACACGTGATGATGAAATAAATAAGTAAGCTTCATATAAAAGAGTTCAGAGTAGAGGAGGTTTTAGATTGCATATTTGTGCACAATTATATAAGAACATTCGTACAAACCAGTTAGCATAAACGGTGTAAATCAATGTTTATCTAACTAATAGTTAATTTAGTATTTACATAATCCAATAATAAATAAAAATAAAGTATGTGTTGACTACATAAAATATTTAATTTCAATATGAACAAGTGAATAAAATTGTATATCTCCATTTAGATCATCTGGTCCTGTGTGGTCATTATGTACTCTTATCCAGCGGTAAATCCATCTGTCTCAGTTGAGATGCGCCAGGTGTAACGCCAGGTGTAACCACCGCAGTGCCTTGCACAAAGCTTTCTGGTTGCAATGGAAACACCGATCGTAGTTAATCTCCGGACTTATTTAAGCTTATTTCCCGTTGCTGTTGTGCTGTGTTACGCCTGTCCATACTAGCAACATTTTTTCAATTTTTAGTTTTTAGGCTTCTGGATTTGTTTTTGTATCTATATAGTGTATCAGTATTTTGTACAGGTATCGTGTGAAAAATTGTATGCTATAATAAAGCTATAAAATGTTTTTGCAACTGCAATTCAATTAGTTCTTGAGATCATAACTTCAGTTTGAGACAACTGTTAGCAATTAATAGTAAGCAAGGCTATAAAATAAATAATTTTAGTTTAACAAAGTCGAAAGTCTAATATTATCTTTAGTATCAGTTTAGGTACGTCTAGCTACAGCTCATGGATCGTCCAATCACGTCCAAGTTTTCAACTAATCTCCCAACAGACATTTTTCATTTGCTAAATTCGTCATGTGCTCTTAAAAGTTGGGTCTCGTATAAGTAAAGGCGGTATGTATACTATACTAATGGGCCCTGTGAGCATACCTCGTTCATTTATTTCAGTGAGTTATGTATGTGTATAAAATATATAATAGCATAACATCACGACCTTTTCCGAAGGGGTAAGCGGAGGGCTCTAGTACACTCTCATGATTCACCATAATAAGGGGGTAAGGCACACATAGATGCAAATCCAGTCTCCGTGCTACTGCTGATAATTTTAAGTTAGAAAATCCATTTTTGCCCGATCGGATCGCACCCAGGACCTCTTAATCGACAGTCGCGCTTGAACAGCGAGGTATTATGTTAAAATGATTAAAAATGAGTTTCAAATATTTAATGATTATATACAGTAAATCGTTTTATCTTTTATGTATGTGAAAAATTGTAGTAGTTGCAAGATTTTATAGCGAATTTCGCTAACTTGCTTGATAATTTGTTGTTCCTAAGAGTAGTCGTAGTTCAATATAGGTTTGATTGTTAATACAGCATCTAGTTTCACGAGGGAATTTCCGGGATTTGTGTATAAAATAAATTAGAGGGCCCATTTAAAATTAATCTCATAAAAAACTCAACTTCACTTAGAACTCTACAATAATTTTCTTTATAGATCCGAGGCTACGTTACCAGGAAAATATAATTTAAAGGACGCTAATACGAATAATTATTTAAATAATGAAAATCATTAGCGAACCGTAGTCATATTGTCATTTAATATTTACTTGTACATTTAACGATGTACTTACCACAATAATAATATCATGTTACGGACAGTGTGCATGCACCCTAAGAGATAAAGTTAGTAGTCCATTATCACCTACGAAGTTGTCATGTGAGCGTCGTTTAGAAGCTTCGCCACGAGCGGTGCGGGTTCAATATCCGTTTAGTGATTTTTGTTGCGCTGTATTGACTATCTTTTGGAGTACGGTGACGTCTGAGAGTTCTGTTAAGCGTCAGGGTTGGTTCACTTGCTGTCATATCGCAGTCGATCAACGATTTATCTGTAGAACAGTAAACCGTAACTAGTAATAATTAAGACTGTTTGGCTATAAATCATTTTGGGTTCCACTGGTTAACAATTTTTTGATTGCATATTTGAGCCGCGAGGCTGTTCTTTATTTGCTAATCGAAGTAGAGTTAATAATACATTTTATCCAAGATTCTACTGTATTAGTATTATAATTGTTGTGCTTATATTTTAAGAAACGTTTTCCATTGTTTAAAAATATTTTCCATTATATATACAACATATTCCTTTGTTTAAAGAATAGGTTTTTATTTGGATTACGTCCAATGCCCAGTTTTACTATAACATTGTTTAAACATCACGTAAAATGTAACTAATATTAAGGATATTTTGATCATAGATATTTTTTATTTTGAATAAAACGTTAGGTAATTTCCTAATCATCTACTTGTGTCTCGATTGCGGTCTAGCAGATGCTCAATTGTGGTCGCCTCAGTTTTCTCCATTCATAGTCTACAATCATGTGTACTCATATCATTATGTTCAGAAACTGAATTTACCAGTATTTATTTAGACTACCTAATCCGTTTACGAGTTGCTCGTAACTTGTAAATAAACAAGAAGAATAAAAACATTAACACTTTACGACTCTTGTTTAGTACGCTTGTAGTTTTTAACATCACTCGATAAATCGGTTTAATTAACTGATGGCATCATGAGTTACTTTCCTTTCTCTTAATACCGGAAAATGTGTATTACCACATTGGAATATCTTTACGACTGCCTCGTTGGTCGAGCGGTTGCAAGCGCGACTGTCGATCGAGAGGTCCTGGATCCAAATCCCGGGTCGGGTGCTATTGGATTTTTCTAATTTAGAATTTCTAGTAGTGACTCCGAGTCTGGATCAGTGCCC
>DWEE01002860.1:0-11083 GCA_018245755.1 Parelbella macleannani
GAAGAACTATAGAATAGAACTTTCTAGAAAGGTTTCTCAATTCTGAATTGTTGTTACCTACTTATATGTACACTTATCCCCATCGTTACCATTTTAGTATAGTGAATGTCCCTGATAGTATTAAACCAAACTAGGATGTTCAAACATTGAATAGAAGCTTCTAGAACGCCCCATACCCACCTGTAGAAGCGCCGCCGTAAGATCCCCCGGCCGTTGTCCAGTTTGTCGGCGACCGCTGCGCCGTATATTTCCATCGACGCCGTAAACACGACCAGCTCGTACCACTGTGATACCTGAAACATTGAACACAACCACAAAATTAACATTATCAGTTATTTATACATATATACGTATATGTACATGATGATGTTCTGAACAGCGGACGAAATGTTACTAGAAATAGAATAATAATAATGAACTCATTTATTTTTCCGCACAAAAAATGGTCTTGTTGTTAAATTAAATTAAAATAGGATGCTATGCTTTGAACATTCTTAGCGAGAGACAGGTGCTTGGAATAGATTTTCTAGTACTTGTCGTACAGGTCTTCTGCAGTTTCCCGGGGAACAGCTTTAATAAATAACGTAACGTAAAACCAATCCGGTAATCTCCGGTGGGGGTAGGCAAAGGAGGATAATAATTTATTAAGGAATATTTCATTTAAGAATTATACTCACAATATCCAAAAAATAATCAACATGCGGTCGTTTGTGTACGAAGAATCTGACCGGGTGTTTGTCTATGGTGACTTTGAGTACGAAATCCGGCGGCGTGCCCGGCTTGACGGTAGGCCGTAGCATCGCATCGTGGTGCGAGTGGATCAGCGTCTCATCCAGATCGAGGACCAGCATCTTCCGCTTCACTAGACCTGAAATATATTAACCAACATGTTAGTATTCATTGCGTATACCTTTACTTCATCTAGCTGAATGGGGTCCTACCCTACGGTTGCCAAGGTGCAAGTGGTTGGATGCGAAGAGCTGTCGATCGAGCTCAGTGGCGTGCCATTTCAGAGGCCTATGTCCAATAGTAGATAATAACGGGCTGATAATGTAGATGATGATGACGATGATAGTATTCATTGCAATACACACGGTACGAATATAAGGGGTAACAGTTTTAATATTCCAAGGTCAAATAGATTTGTAGAATAGGTGCACAAACAGATTTAATGTAAGCCGTATTGTGGAAAAAAATGCAAGATTTATTACACGCGACATAAATATATTCATACGGGAATACGAAATAGAAAATTTATTCATATAAATTCGAGTAGAATCCAGAACGGATCGATTTAAATCAACCATAGACTGGAACATCGTCTATTCGTCGAAAAGTGACCGGGCTGGAAAACAAAATTCAATCGTTTTTGCTCAAGCGTAAGGTCCACAGATAACGCATTTAATGAACATCAAAATCACATAAATTAAGAACTTAAGAACACATGACCCTTTTTAGACTAATGTATTGAAAAGAGTTAGCTGCGTGCTATTGGAGAGGCCTCAGTCCAGCAGTGGACGGGAGCTGATGATGAAGATGATGATTGAAAGTAAAAGGCGCTACGATTGTAAATCAAATTCACGTTTTTGTGTTTCTATAGATTGTTAAAAAAACAGTAACATCACGCCTGTAATTTCTGAAGGGGTGCTAGAGGAGTGTAATGCACACCCACGTTTCACCAGTTACATTTACGCCCCAAGGAATAGGTGGTGAGTCTATTGCCATACACCGGGCACAGATTCAGACTCCGAGTCACTACTAGAAATTCTAAAT
Source organism: Parelbella macleannani (assembly GCA_018245755.1). Classification (NCBI taxonomy): domain Eukaryota; kingdom Metazoa; phylum Arthropoda; class Insecta; order Lepidoptera; family Hesperiidae; genus Parelbella; species Parelbella macleannani. The sequence goes on from DWEE01002860.1 coordinate 1,774, forward strand.
AAGAAAAATTAGAAAAAAAGATGTACATTTAACAGACGAAAAAGTTTATCCTAAATTATACGTACATCATTATAAGGTGCAACGGCATAAACGGATGATTTTGGATCTTGGGATAGATTTAGAATGAAATGTCTAATTTGTATTCTTAGGTTACGGAGTTGGTAATATTTAATGCTTAAAAATGATGTATCCAGAGAGAATTCAATCAGCACTGAAATAATTTAATGTTGTACATTTAAATCCTTACATTTTATGCCAAGGGCAGTGTTGTTCTCGGGAAAATTTAACAACATATGTCTGATATGTACGAAACTTATTTTAATTCAGACTTAAATATAACTTTTTCATTATTCTTCCAATAGCTTATTCCAATATGCTTAGTTTGTTACTAAGAAACATAATTCTTTTTTTTTTCTGACATTTTACTAGTTATAATTTATTAAAATGTGATTTTCATTACTAGCTATTACCGCCCGCTTCGCTGGGCGTAGATAAAAAGTGACAGACGAAAAAATTCAAAAATTATATACGTGTATCTTGTGGTTGTATCGTGTATAAAGCAGGTAGCAATTACTATTTTTAAGAAAAAAAACCGTGTATATTATTAATATAAGTCACAATTTTATTGTTTTTATACACTTATGTGCATGTATGACAAATGATTAATATAAAATATTACTATGTTTTTGTAAGGATAGATATATTTTTGGCTATCATTGCTTTGTGCCTATTCCATAGGACCATGGCTGCAAAATTTAAAAAATAAACAATTAATTCATAAGCCTAATTGCCGCGTGCGATAAACAGACTGATTTGCATTATGATAGAGGGAGGCTTCAGAGCTTGTTTAATCATTCGTGGAAGTGGCGCAATATCGCGAGGGTGGTTGACGCGTGACGAAGCCTTTCAAACTAAGTTCACCCCTCTTTCGTGCGTCGTAATAGCGCTCCACTCTTTTCGGATGCAGACTTGATAATTTTATTTTTCGTAAACATAACCTAACGCTCGCTTTTTCGTGTGCGTATTGCAAATCTTTTTGGATATTTACTTGACTATTAATTTTTTTGAAAATAAATAAATAGCTGATCCGCACATTATTTGTGCGTAATATAATAATGAAACAGAATCAATTAACAGCGTTACAAAAAGATAACCTTCCAAAATGTACTTATTTTAACGAAATATTATATTTTGTTTCATTTGAATTTTTGACAAAAATAAGACAAACATTATAAAATGGTGTTCGAATTAATATATTTTTTAAATAACTCAAAGGGTTCTAACGTACCTACAACACCTTAAAAACACCTTTGAGACATAATAAATATAATAATTTAACACTTGCTTGTTCATGTATGTATCACTGGTTTGTCTTTGCTAGCAGACTTGACTATTTCTTTTTTTAACATACACTAAGACCCTCTTGCCAATTTATCCTGTCACAAGGGGAGACACTTGTCATTAAACACTGTCTATTATCATTTATGATATTCGCAATTTTGCATTTTGATGCTGAACGTTGAGGAGTAAACAAGGCCAGTATTGGTGTATGACGTCCTTGAATATAAATGAAGAAAAACCAATGTACATATATATACTAGTGTATGTTTGTATAGTAGATATCTTATAATCATCTCTTGATTGTAATGAAATGTTACTATAATTGTAATTTCATAAACTATTACTTATTACCATTTAACAGAAATACTCAACTGGTTTTTCGATCTAGTACTTACTAAATCTAGTTGCATTGTTAAAACAAAGTTAAAAACTAGTGCAGAACAAACATTTGATATGAGTACAAATGCTTTTTCTTTGCATGGTTGTAAAAGAACTATGTGGGTAGTTATTCAATACATATTTAAGAACCTTCTGGTCACCAAAGCACAGGCCCAGCCTAGCTTGGAATTAGGTAGCTGCATATGAAGTGTCCCAGCATATAATTATTTTGAATTAGTGACAATCAATGTGTTTCATACAGAAAACATAAATGTGGTTGACTCATATAATTTTTCCTTACCACAAAAATAACAAATCATAATTGTTATTCATAATGACCTACCACCATAATGATTAATAACACAATGTTTTGCCATTGGATATAGCATTAAATGTGTGTTGGCAGACTGCACACACTTTAGAGAAACTTAACATCATACCTGTAATCCCTGAAAAGGCAGGCAGAGGAGGCACACTCCCACATTTCATCTGTTACATTTATGTCCCATGGAATAAGTGGTGAGCTGATTGCCATACACCGAGCACAGATCTAGATTACGAGTTACTACTAGAAATTCTAAATTAGGAAAATCCAATAGTACCCTACCCGGTATTTGAACTCAGGACCTCCAGTGGATCGGCGGTCACGCTTGCAACGACTCGACCAATGAGGTAGTCAAGGCACTTTAGACAATATTGTAGACAACCGTAAAATATGCAGGTTTTCACCCCAAGTAGTCTGTCAATGTGGTACACAAACTTATCAACATACCAAAGACATGGTGAATTAATTTCTGACAAATCCAATTAGATACTGGATTTTAAATTGTAATATTAATAATATTATTGTCAACTTTTATTAACTACTTTACATGGCTACAACAATATGTCATTTCCTGTTTGTGAGTTGAGATCAATGTACTCTGAGCTAACAATACATAGAGTACAACAATTCTATTTAAGAGATAAATATTATACTGACAGCCATGCTACAATAACAAAATAGATATACATATGTATATATAATTTTCTCTCATATATATTGTAATATGCCCGATTTTTTTTTAATAAATTTAACTACAGTTAACTTACAACAAATCATAGATATAATAAGAAGATGTATCCTTAAAATTTTCTTCAGATAATATTTATATTCAGTTCATTGTAGATTATGAAATATTCAAGTAAGACTTTAACTGGTGCAGTATGTATGCTCAAGTTATGTTATTCTATTCTGGAAGTTTATGATATTTACAGACCAGACAGTATGATATAGAAAACAGCATAACATACAACATTGTTTATTGACATCTATTATGTACAAACAAATATTTTTACCATAATTACATCACAGTAGAAATATGTATGATCAGAGCCAAAGAGACAGACAATACCAAGGTCAATTATAAAATGAGCTTTGTTCTTCAGATTCAAAGCCACAGCGATAGTGATTTGGAGAAATCCTAGACAATTCTAAAATGTGAATGTTGAACAAGAGGTTCTGGATTCAATTACTTAGCCAGGCAAACTATTATGGGCTTTTTTAACTTAAACATCAGTCATACCACAGAATCTAAATTTTTTTGGTATCTGGCAATAGTCTCTCCCCCTACTCCATGGGGCATACAACATAAATAATAGTGTAAAGTCGCAATATTACATTCCTCTGTGTATCCATTCAGGGAAATATAGATGGGATATTGTGTTATATACTGAATGTGGCAAATACTCTTGATGACAGTGGTTATATATGAAGAGCTGTAAATCAAGCACAGTGATATGCTAGTGCAGAGGCCTATGTCCAGCAACGGATAAAGAGGGGTGATGTTGATGTACTGAAATAGTTCGGGTGATATACATATTTACAAATAAAATCATAAGATGGATCAGTGTAAGGGAAATATAGAAAGCTGATGATGTGTTTACGATAATGTATAATACATATCAAGGAATAAAATTATAACTAGGAGCCCATTATTGATAAAACAATAGGCTCTGATTGACTGAGTATTTATGATAATAAATTGAAGATAAGACACATAGCATAGAAGTGGTGTCATTGTGCAAAACAATATGTATCAGCTTCTTATAGTATCACATGTACTATAGATAATGTCACTGGAAATGTGTAACAGATAAGGGTGGCTTATTTTGTAAATGTTCACTATAAAGATATATTATGATATTGGCACTGCTGTTTTCATATCCGAACCATTGATTCTCACCACTTTGTCTGACTTAATTCACATTTTTCGGCATAAAAAATGTAACATCACACCAGTAATTGCCAAAGTGGTAGCCAGAGGAGTAGAGTACAATCTCACATTTCTCAGGTTAAGTTTAAGTCCCACATAGAACATGTGGTGAGCCTATTGCCATACACCAGACACAGTTCGAGACCCTGAACAACTACTAGAAATGTCTACTAAAAAATCTATGTTACAAATATCCGATAGTGCCTGACCTGTGAGTCAAACCTAAGCTCTTGATCAGCAGTAGAGCTTATGACCACTTGACCAACAATGGAACACTGACATCAAGCCTGTACTAGTATGTGTGTATGCAGAGGAGCATAGGACTCTGATGTTTCATCTCTTATGTTGTACAACCAACGGGATTAATTAAGCTTTTGATAGTAAATATTAAATTGATATGACTCCCTCTTTGATCAAGAGGTTACCAGAACCAGTGTGACTATGAAGTAAGAGGTCCTAGGTTTGATTCCCAGTTCAGTTTTTATTTGATTTTTCTCATTTTGAATTTGTGCTCAGCGCATGTGAATATACTCGCCACCTATTGCATAATGGAATGTTAACATGAATGGTGAATCATAAGAATGTAGTACACTCCTCTGCCTACCCCTTTGCGGATTACAAGTATGGCATTATGTTTCTTTATATTATAATCAGTTGTGAGAACATAACAACTATATGTATGATGTGCACAAATTGGACATGTCATTACTGATTTTAATGAATATATTTCTTGAGTTGATTCATAGTAAGAACCCATTAAGGATATAAATTATAAATAAAATGGTTCAACTTCTGATGTGTCTCATTAGACATTAAGGAAACATAATTGTACATTTACAATTATGTTTCCTTAACAACCACAGCTGTTTGTTCAATACACACAACCAATGTTGTACATATTTTATGTGTAGCCATGGTTCACTATTTATGTACCATATGCCAGGATCATAGATTATAAGATTCGGTATTAACAATCACACATAAATTGCAATAAAATTATCACTGAAAATTGCAATGGTTCTTTGCAAAAACCTAATGGATTAAATTATTGAATAATTACATGCATTTAAAACAAAAATGAAAGCAACTGGGATTATTCTTGATACATTCTAAAATTAAATATTGGTCTTTTAAATATCATATATGTATGGATGGCTTCCTTTTACATTACGTTAGTGAAACGAAATGTTTCCCTGATAGCTATTTGTGGTAGCAAATGACATGCTGATTTGTAACGACAATAATAGCAACTGATAATAACATATTGTGTACTTACTCAGCCTGTGTCGAGATACGGGAGAAAGTGGATATATTTCATATTTGACAGATTGATATTGAGCCAACTGAAAAGCAAACACCACGTGAGACACGAAACTTGTTTATAAAACTGTAAACACCATAAAACTGAAAACAATTTATATTTACCGCTCGATATTGCTTTCTAAACATGTAACAAAAACAACTCCATACTTTTGATGCAAGGAGCATGAACGCGCGAAGGCCCATTTGCAATTGTTTCAGCATTTGAAATATTTACGAAACGATTACCAATACACAGATACTGTGATAGTTAAACAACAGCGAATAAAACGAGATCATTGACAGGGTAATTCAAAACAAATTCAATAAAACCAAGCGCCGAAAACGTCTAACCCGCCATGACATAATCGACCCAAATCTCACTCCATAGACAAAATATTTGACTTCATAGAAATACGTAAATGTCTTTTTTTTTATAAAAATTGACAAACAAATATAAACGTTCATCCGCACTCTCCATATGTCAACGATTTAAGTAATATTCTGTTATTTTTATTACACCTTATGTAATGTGTGTTATGTACGGATTAGTTACTTAGAATTACTAGTATATAAATATCTATATTTATTATCAGCGTTTTTAATGGGGTATTTGAAATAACGTCTTATTTGATTGACGACGCACTGTACTCTTTCAACGGTGAATAGATGTCGTTGTTTTCATTACACTAACGTTATACCATCTGTTCCTTTGCGTTGCATCAAGTCATGTCAAGTTTGTTCGCTATTGACGTTTCATTTTGGGGGCGGGTATCGACCTATAATCTTCAGTATTTTATGAGAAAATATGAGAGTATTTCAACAATATCGTTGATTTAGTTTCTTTCATCTTCGATTTAAAAGCTCCAATGATTGCCAATTGCGAGTAAAAGGTGAGTGTTTATAAATTTAGGTGATAGCCCTCGATGTATCAGTTATATTTTATTGGCCATATCCTGCTTTATTGATTCGTAATCGACTTGTCCATTTCAAGGGTCTATTAAAGTACATTATCCTTTTGACATAGAGTTAATAACATTAGTACGCAAGTAACGAAATCCTTTCTGTTATCCGGTAGGCGATCAAGATGATTGGGGGGTTATTCGTGTATAACCACAAGGGGGAGGTGTTGATCTCGAGGGTGTACCGGGATGATATCGGTCGAAATGCAGTAGACGCCTTCCGGGTCAACGTGATCCACGCACGTCAGCAAGTACGCTCGCCGGTCACTAACATCGCTCGGACATCGTTCTTCCACATCAAGGTGAGCTCGGATTACGTTTCTTCTTATTGGATTGAGAAAGGATTCGAATCTTTTTCACTATTGCATGTTGGTTTTATTACAAGCATCTTGATAAACATTAAAAGTAATGATTGTTGAATTTTCTTTAAATAATTATAAATGTAGTAACTCAATTTCTTTTAAAAATAATGATAAAGGGCCACAAAAACTATAGATTTCAAAATCGAAATCTATTTGATTTACTGACTCCCAACCACACCCATCACATTTAAACAACCACTGCTTAGTGGAAGTCAAGTGAACTTTTGTATATGGTTATAACAGTGCCATACAAAGGCAATAAAATGTTTCTGGCAAACGATATATTTAAAATTTCAATCAAGTTATGACTAGCTTAAAAGTAATCTTAACATGTAGGTTAAAAATAATCCTTATGCAACTTATGTATCCCTGCCTGAATGCTAGTTATTGTTACTTGATTCACTGTTTACTGTTGTATCTACCCTGACATAATAAGGGGAAATGCCAGTAATAACAAAATGTAGGAGGCCCAGCTGTCTTGACTAAATAGGTCAAGTTCTGACTGATAGGGCAGTTAGAAGTCACCAAAATGAAGAGTGATAAATCTAGGAGAGGTATAGCAGGTCTATAAGGATCAATATATTTGTCTCTCTCTGCCCAGCCTGTAAAGGACTTGGTTATATGTATCTACATATGCATATTAAGCAAGTAGTTAACTAGGGTAAGATTAGAACAAAGGAGTTGGTTTATCAAACAAACAATCTACTACTTGTGCCACTGCAACCATCAAAATGTACCGATGAAAATTTAATCAGCTCATGAAGAAGTAATATATTATTTTATAATAACATTATCAACTTGTAAATGTATAATTATGACAAAGGGTTTGTTGTATCCCACAGCGTGCTAACATCTGGTTGGCGGCTGTCACTAAGCAAAATGTGAACGCCGCCATGGTCTTCGAGTTCCTCCTGAAGATCATAGATGTGATGCAGTCATACTTCGGCAAGATCTCCGAAGAGAACATCAAGAACAATTTCGTTCTCATTTATGAGCTGCTCGATGGTGAGATTATTTTTGCATTTATGTATGTATATGTTAAATCATATTGTGGCGAAAGCTCAAGACCAAAATACTAGCAGCGTGACCTATGAATTAATTAATAATAAACTATGACTAAATTGCAATAATTACAATTGACATTGGGCAAAAACCTCTTCAGGTAGGTGTATGTGAAGCAGTAGACTTAAACACTGATAAAGATGATGATCTGATAAAATAAAAAAAACACTGATAAAGATGATAATCAATAATTGTTATACTGTATTACATGAACATTATTCCTAAGAGGAACTACTGCATATCGACATTTGCAATAAAGGTGTTCATCTCCGTCCTAACCGACAGCAGCACAGTTGTGATAAGTTTGGCATAGGAGAGATACTGTCTATTATAAACAGTACCTTTTTGCTGAAGCATATGTGATATAACAATATTGTATACAGAACTGTGATTAGTCCACTGTAGTAATCGGACAGATTATAGTCATGATCAATTCTTCTCTTGAGGTTTTATTTCCACCCAGCAATTTTTCAGTCAGTCTAGCAATTTTTCAAACCGTCTTGGAGCCTTTTTAAATACATAAATACTTGTAAGTTATAACTTATTGATGTCATTGTCGGTTGAGGGGTAAAAAGACTGCTGATTGTCTTAAGTTTGAATCCTGGGTCAGGTACTATTAGATTATAACTTAAATTTTCCAATAAGCGCTCAGAGTCTAAATTCGTGTCGACATATGGCAATAGGCTCATAACCTATTCCATGATAAGCTAACTTGATGAAATCTAGGAGTGTACTATACTATTTTGCCTACCGCTTGGAGCTCATAGATCTGATGCTAAGTTTGTTACATTAAAATTTTTATAATTACTTTTTACAGAGATCCTCGACTTTGGGTACCCACAAAACTCTGACACTGGTGTGTTGAAGACATTCATTACTCAGCAGGGCATTAAATCTGCCTCTAAGGAGGAACAGGCTCAGATAACCTCTCAGGTATGTTTATGGTAATCATGATCAGTGATATATAACTGGGCTTATTAAAAATCTAATTGCTCAAGAGTGATGGTTTGTCCTTGTAAATAATGGTTAAGTGCAGTTTACTTGACCATACTAACACAGTGTGAGTTGATAGTTGGTCAATGTTAAAGTCCTATTTGAGTTTTAAAATCATCTAACTACAGAGAACACAAAGATATATTTAATATACTTTGACTAGTTAGCAGTATCAAAAATTAGCAAAGATTGACCCAAAAACCAATCACACTGAGATTCTGTTTAATGTTTGCAGAATTCCAATTGAAAATTTATGACATTTCAGAATATACTTGCCCAACAGTTGTCTCATTTGATTGTCATTATTAATTGTTATAACCTAATTTCATTTAGCACTTATATTGATAACATTTGACATTTCGTAACAGAGCATATCCTTATTACTCTATATATGTGTATTTATATAGTAATGGTCTATTCGATGAATGTTTTGTCTCACTCCATCTTAACATATTAGTGATATAACAGAATGAGATGTCATAATTGGTAGTTCAAAGATTTCTGTGTAGTGTTTATGAATAAAGTTGTGATTGCTTGAAACATTGGTCTTGTTTTAAATTGATATATACTATTATAAATTTAAACTATCATTTGAATAATTGATCACTATAATGTCAAATGTTCCTTCATGAAAATATAGTTTTCATGAAAGAACATT
>DWEE01002861.1:0-11082 GCA_018245755.1 Parelbella macleannani
TGGGGAAGGAAGGTCATCGAGTGGCGACTACGTCTCGGTAAAAGAAGCGTAGGTCGCCCTCCTAACAGGTGGTCTGACGATCTGAAGAAGCAGCAGGAAGCTGCTGGATTCGGAAGGGCCACCACCAGATGAAGTAGCGCCGAATAGGGGAGGCCTATGTCCAGCAGTTATAAACATATCTTGAGACTACTACACACACGGCCATCTAATATTAAGCTAGACAAAGCCTGAGGTATAGTAATAAGAGAGCTGATAGAATACATAATATTAAAATTTGCAATTTCACACTTATATAGATAATTGTACACTCAGATATAATGGTAAATTGTAGTTTACACATTGATATTGTCTTCATTACTGTTTTAGTAGTATACATTTATCTATGGATAACCCCTTCTCCGGTCACAAGTCTGCTGGAAGAGATTTTTTAAGACATAAGCAGTACGTCTATACAGATTTCATTCCTTTTTTTTACTTCAAATTTGTTAGTGTACATAAATATCTTAAACAAATAGAAATACACAGATATATATGTAGGTATATGTATGTTCTGGCTGTAAATCGTACTTATTATTCATAGTTCACCAATTAGGGTCATTAATGTCCGAACCTATGGCTAGAGTATAATTATTAATATGCAGTATATTATTAGTACGCCTCAATAATGTATAACTAGAATTTTGTCTTATTAAAGTTGTCACGTGTTATAGGAATATAGTCCGTCTGAGTTAGACGCCTGTCTAGATGTTACAAATACTTGGCGAAATCATTCCTTTTTTTATATGTAAGATGGAGTTATTTCGCTAGAAAAATGCATTTCTATTATAGCTAATATAAGTGTATATAAAATAAATAACAGTTCACATAGAAATAAAAACAATTTTTATTATTGCCCATATGGTGTTAAGCTGATATTTTCTGGGCGTGTCTTGTGATGTTTCTGACACTAATTTGCATGAAAAGGTATATCATTTGCGACCAGACTGAAGACGAGATCCACGGGTCCGATACGAGGTTAACCACCTTGTTTCACAATGTATCTGAATGGGACTAATATAGGTTTCATAATCTTTGTGATTTTTCACACAAAACCACGGTAGTACTTCGCTTTGTTTGTTCATATTTAAATATTTCTCGTATAGTTTGATGTTAGAACTCGGTGTTTAGATTACTACTGCGCAAATAACACTCATCGTGAATCCGTACCTCTTTTTAAGAAGTATTCATTGAAGCATGTGGCAGGGTATCAGACTCGGAATGAAGCGTTGTGATTCGAAATTCTCGAACTTTCCGAAGCGATCTCGAACAGAACATTCGAGACTTATTATTACTTTATTCAAAATCTGATAATTATTTATCTACTTTTTTCTATTTAGTCTTCCTTAATCTTTTATTTTTTATGAAAAAAGGAGGTATATTTTAAGAAGCTTGCGTCTATCTATCGATTGGTAGAGTATGATGATAAAATTAATGTAAATGGTGCATAGGCCGATAAAATGTTAAAAGTATTTTTCGACATTAAATTGTTAACATATATGGAACGTAACGACCTCTACATTCTGGATTCTATGTTCGTATCTCTGCTATTATTAGGTTCCTCTTTGTTTTGTCTCATTAACCCCTTACGCAAAAGGGTAATGGACAAGAAGTATATAATATTTTACAGCTAAACGTTGCTAGTGAACGGTTACTAATAATATATATATCGATATGTCAAAAAAAAAAAATTTATTTCTGATTATATAAATTATTTTTTATCCACCTTGAAGAACGTCATTCATTTCATTTCTGTTTATTCTGTACTTTCAGTTTAGAGGTATAAAGTCTTTCTCTTTAGTTTTATTACCGGTATCTGCCAGACAACCAGGCAAAGCAGATTACAACAAACTCGGTATAAGAAAAGTAGGTATAAGAAAATAAAATCGGTATATGATAATAAAAAAATATGTATGCATATAGGATACAAGAAATTCGACAAATATAAATAACAACTTAATATAGTTAATGTATAGCAAGTACATTAAAAATTGGGTGTGTAACGAAATAGCTTTTAGTTGGTATTCTCAAATAAATTAGTAAAAATCGAAGTATTCAAATTAAACCTCCCTGGCTAGTTTGCTAATGGCCGAAATATATTCATTCCGTATCATATTATTTATATAATTAAGTCCTCTGATAACTCCATATCCAATCATAGACTAGGAATGTTGGGTGAACCTGATATGAATAGCGGAGTGGATTTTCCAACCCAAGGGTATGTAAAGCTAACTCTACATTGTATCCGCGCTGGTGTTTATAAACCATACTTAAAGTAGAATTTTTATTCCAGGCACTTTAAAGACATGTTTATATATATAGCTGAAAATAGCAAAGTTAAGGAATTAGTTAAATTTTTTCGTTAACGATCGCTTAATAAACCTAGAAATATGGAAATCTAATAAATATTCGATCTTCCGTTGGCAATTTAAGAAAAATATATATGTATAAATATACGAATCGTATAATATTGTAGACAGAACGATTGTAGTCTATTGGCGTGTGTGCATTATGAAATGAACATCGCTTTGTTTGAGGTAAATCCTTAGTTATTAATGAATAAGTCCACAGTAAGAATATAATTCCCTTGGAAAAATTAATTCGACAAGAAATATTTTCCAAATTAACAAAAACATTTAAAAACCAAATTCTTTAGGTATTCATTATTATCGGAACGCTACAAACTCGTAGAAGGATCTTAAGCTTAATTTGCACAATATATGTATTGGTCAAGTTAGAAAACGTTAATATGATATAATTATATGGAACAAAATAGAATGGTGAAAATATGTATGTATATATTATTTATTTATCATAAGGTAGATCTATCAAACCAATATTTTTTAGGTTGCTTTTATCGACTTTTACTACAACCATATGAGCACGTGCCAACCAAAACTTGACAATCTTATTGATAAACTGGCGATGACAAGCTTCCGGCAGTAACAACGTGCGTTAGCCTTTACGTTTTATTGCATACATACTTTTTAGAAATCAGTAAGAACATAACCTACATGCAGTCGCGCAAAAAAACGTCCACAACCAAGTCATTTGGCCTCACATGTGAATGATCTGCCGTCTTTATCACACTTCGGCTGTCGCAGCACGCGGTGAGAGCGTGTCAGTTTTACAGCACACGCCTTTACGCGTTTGTGGCACAGCGTCGCGAACACTTCTTGTTGGAAAACGATATTTATGAAGAGTGATAGGCATACAGTCGTTTAATCTGCGTACGGCGTGCGGAGGCACTCGCGTGGCTCTTAATACAATGGGCTAGAGCGCATAATGGCTCATTTGCGTGTCAAAGCCGTGGTTCGCTGTCGGATATTTCGTTTTGGTAGTTGGTTCATGATGTCGGTTTGTTTCCTACGTTCCAAGTGTTTTTGATTCGGTGCATTCTTCGGCGATTCATAATATATAGAAAAAATGCACTTTTGACTGCGTGCATCATAATACACTAGTCAATAATATACTTGTATTTAATAAAATAATTTGTTATTTGCCATCAAATAAAATATGGCGGGAAAACACCCTGCTTGGCTTTCTATGAATTAACTTTAACACTTATCTTTAAATCGAGGGTTGTGTACGTAATACTATTCCTAAGGGCTCGTGTTACGCTTACCTATACTACTAATATTAGCGTTATTTCACTATCCTGCAACAAAAATAATTCATATGCCTTCAAAAGTACAATCCTTACAGCGTACAGTATGCAAAAGTCTACTAAACTGTACACCTACAGAACTGTACATATTATAATGTCTTGTATATTTATTGTCGCGACAATTTATAAATGTGTTTATATAAAAAAAATATTGACACAAAAGACATACATATAAGATCGATCCGAGTTCGATTCTGGCTTGGGCTGGTACAATAAATCTATGGAACGCACACTTCCGTAATAGTACGCGGTCGGCGAGGTCGCCCGGTGCAGCGGTGCGCTTCGGGAGACGTCACTGATATTAGCTATGCTCTCACGTACAGACACACTAAGGGCTCTGAGAAAAGTTCACAAGCGTAATGTCACGCCTGTAGTCCCCAAGCGTAGGCAGAGGAGTGTGGAACATTTCCACGTTTCACCAATTAAAACAACATCAGTTAACACGTTTTACTAATACGATAGCTAGGACTTATTTGTATTGTCACCATTATATATTATTACGATAACGTAATATCACGTTTTTATTTACCCGAAGGCGTAGGCAGGATGTGGTACGTTTCACCAGTCCCGTCCAGTCCAGTTAAACGTCCCGCGAAACAGGGGGTGAGCCCGCCATACATTCAATAATGTTAAAACGTAACAACGTTACATCACGCCTGTAATCCCCGAAGGGATAGGCAGAGGAATGTAGTACACTCCCACGGTTCACCAGTTACGTTTAAGGCCCATGGATTAGGTGGTGAGCCCATTGCCACACACCGGGCACAATTCCAGATTCCGAGTCACTACTAGAAATTTTAAATTAGAAAAATCCAATAGCACCCGACCCGGGATTTGAACCCAGGAGGACCTCGCGATCGGCAGTCGCGCTTGCAACCGCCCAACCAGCGAGGCAGTTTTACTGATGTTGACACTTAATGATGTTGTCCTCTTTAATACGATTTCTTTTATTATCTTAATAACTATGACTCTTATTTTTTTTTCTGATCATTATAATTCCAACAGTGTTATTTATTTCATCTGTATAATGTAATTACGTTATTTCGTATGACTACATAATGGCAGCGACTGCAGGCCATTTGGTTTTTAGAATTGAAAATAGTAAATTCCTCTTTTTTAATGTTATTGTTTATCAGTAATAGTTCTCCAGATTATGTTATACTATGCACCGTTTTAATAAAACACACACAGACTTATTTGAGAAAAATATTATATTGTTCGCTTAATCTTTCTTACATACACGACTTAAGAATTTTAATTGGTTTTATTATTAATTTGAAGTCGTTTCAATATGAAAAATGATAGACTGTTGCTTTTCATTGAGCAGGGTGTCCAAACCATGGACAAAGGGTTCTCAGTACTTCGTATCGATACACTACAACACACTGACCCTACGCTTCTTCATCAGATACATTAAACTGCAAAGCTCGATACGGACAGAGACACACTAGAAACGTAATGTTGGAAATGTCCGCGAACTATTTAACATCATGTCAACTGTCAACTAGTTCGCGATGGCCTTTTGGTGTAAAAATGCGCTTGAACTTTTAATTAATTCTCGAAAATGTATTTCATAAAAGGAGCTACGTCGTGTTCGTCATTTCCTACAGGTCCGCCTTGAACCTTCCACAGAACGTTTTTATCTATTCAACGAAATGCTGCTGCACTTGCCGCGGTTGGTCTCGTCAATTAATACTGCCACGACCGAAATGCTTTTGTAGTAATTAAATTAAAGTCACTTGATTTCACTGGTCAATGCAGCCCACGGTCTTCTGCATCTCGTCTCCTACGAGAGAGTAAACCGTCTGAGATTTTTCACAATAGTATTGTTATGACTTGTAAATAACTTGGAGCGTTTCATGTTACGATTATCATAAATGTTTCGTAGTTTCAAATTCAATTTCAAATTCAAAACTCAAAAGTTTTTGTTCATTATAAGGTATATAAATACGCTTAATGAAGTCATAAGTTTAGTTAGTTTAATTGCTAACCCCAAGAAGACCCTCTTCACATAGAAATGTTATCATATTTTGTTCCATGAAAGATCTGTTCGACCTAAACCCACGATAAATTCTCCATATTATTCTCCCAACTCGATCTTCCTGTTCATATTATTCTAAGCCCTCCCTTCTCCTTCCCAGTATGAGAATGCACCCAAGTCCTCTGCTGAGCTCGCGCATCTGGACAATAAAATTATTGACATATAACATTACTATGTAATTTTTGTAATCATCAATATATTTAAAGAGACGTGATCGCTCAGAAAAATACATTACCCGCTCAGAAAAATACATTATCATCATCATCAACAACAGCTGGACGTAGGTCTCCCCCAATAAGGGTCATCGCGTCCCCTCTTCAGCTAGCCGCATCCAGCCTCTGCGTACAGCCTGCAGAAAAATAGATACATTACGTAAATATTGTGCTTAATTAATGATAAATATGATCGGATGCGTTACAATAACCAGAATTACCTGTAGATGGGCTGAGCCGGAAGCGATAAGCGAGCATAAGGACGAAATTAATTTCCCTCTGCACCGGAACCGGCATAAGTAAGGAACTTAATCTTAACTGAATGATTGATACATTTTATTGTTCTATAAGAATATTTTTTACTTAGATACTCCGTACTACAATAATAAAATGGAACCTCGATATTATTTTATACTATATAAATTTTACTTATTAAATATTGGTAAAACATGTACCTACTAGAACGCCACAAACAATGTTGAATTTGTCTAAAGTCCAAAGTACCAAGACCCTACGCCTCGGTAACGCGAATATTATATGTTATACAAAACATAACATCACGTTTGTAATCCCCGAAAGGGTAGGCAGAGGAGTGTAGTACACTATGTACGCTAAAAAAAATATTACTAATCAAAGTACTAGGACAACAAAAACGATGCAGCGTCTAAAGCGCGTAGGGGCTTGCTAAGGCGAGTAAAACGCATAAGGGAGCCATAAGGAAAAGTACGTGCATCGCCACTTGTCTTGTGTCTGCTTACTCATTGTAGACAACCTTGAGATCGCACCGGGCAGAAAATAAAGAGTTGTGTGCTTTACACTAATGTACCGAGTACCGCTCCGAGGTCAGTAGCTACTCGACGCAAAACAAAAAGTGCTATCAATAATGCTTGCGGCGTTTCCTTTGCTCGGCTAGGGTATAAGCTAAGATAGGGATTATTTTCTTAAACACGGACAATTATGTACATTTATCTATTTTGCTTATATCTAAGCAATAACATTTTATTGTAACATTTTTGTGAGATCATAAATCAAAGTAAGTATATTATTATATTATGTGTACTTTATGACTGTTTCTCGAAAAAAAATTTTTTAATATTAAAGCTGAACGTAACCTTATCAATATACAAAGACTTTTATTGACGACAGGTGTTAAAAAAGAAGGAATTTTAAAAGGCACGAAAATCAAAAATTTTTCTGTTTCACCATACGAAATTTTGCGCATAATTTTGTCTTCACCGCACTACCATTTTCGCTAGTATTAAGCATTATTAATGTTAGCTAGAGTTTACGTTTTATGAAATTTGCTATAGAAAATTAAGCTTCAGAGTCTACATTTTTGCAGTTCGTTTTTATAGCATTACTACAAAATAGCCCATGTTCTTTTTCCACAGTTTATTCTATCGCCGTGGTAAATTTCATCAAAATCGGTTCAGTCGTTCAAAATACAGATATGCAGAATTACTCGTATTTATTTTATAATGTTAATATACAACATTTACCTAAATAACTAGTTGCTCGCATATGTGACAAAGTCCTGAACTCAAACATAATATGATTCATACATTATCGCTCACATCGACATGTCTAGTTGGTGCTCTTGTGAACGCACGTCAATTCGCTTATCAGATGCCTGTTTGCAAATTTTCAAATACATGATGATCACTTTTGTCAGGTCGTTGGTTCTAAACCAACTGATGTCAATTCCTGGGGAGGCGAGACGAATAAGAATTTTAAAACCTTTTTAAAACAAGATGTTTAGGTATTTGCTTTTACTCGTAGTAAAACAATCGAAGATGACTATATTTCGAAAAACAATGTAATCGCACAAAAATCCAATCTCCATTATCTAATAAAAACACTGAAACAATGTTGAAGCAGTTTAACTTTAGCATTTCCACATAAGAAAGAAACAGCTTAATAAGCCGTATCTACGTATCGCGTGCGCTTAATAATTCAATTTTAACATTCAAACATCACAACTGGCCGTAAATTCCATTGCACCTTTGCACGAAAAATTAAATAGATAGAACGGACTCTTCCGCGTAAAAAAAATAAAAAGCTGATGGCTACACACTATAAATAACAAAGACCGAGGATACACCGCGCGGACGCAAGGATACACCGCGGGGAGGGGAGTTTCGAAAGTTGCGTCGCCTTGACCCCGATACTGCGCCGGCGCATGCACTATTATATCGACTTTTTTTTTCACCGATGGTCAGTTTGGCAGACTAACAGCGCCGAGGAATTCGTGGGCGATTCCGTCTTTCTTTACGTCGTTTTACGTTCTTATTTCTTTTTCTTTTTACGCAATTTCCTTACGCACTTGTGTCAGCCAGCACGGATATCGCTCAGTTAAGGATATGCTACAAAATTGTTTGAGAATTTGCACATAAGTATCTTCACGCCAAGTGCCTTACGGGGTAGGCAGAGAGAATTAATGAGAAAAAATCATCTACTATTGGCCTAAAATATATTATGGTTCAAACCAATCAACGACATGTACATTTACTCCTAATCTCTTCAAGTATCGTTTCACACTGCACAACAAATACCTATAAGGCCTCCGAACTTAAACATTTTTACCTAATGATATTAAACTCGAATGACCGCTTAACGTGCCTTCCGAAACATGGAAACTGTTCAGAATCTTTGTGATACAGTACGAGAAATATACGCAGTGATAGCAGTGGTTTAGAATTTGGCCTGTAACTCTGGGGGTTCTGGGTATAAATCAATTGCGCGGACTACTTTACAAAAATGTGCGTTTTAGGAATAAATATCACTTGAGGTAACGGTGAAAAAAACTTGCACACCTTAGAATTTACAAAATATAATCACTAAAGCATGAGAAGTCTGCCAATCCGCACTTGGTCAGCGTGGCAGACTCTGTCAGTCTGAGAGGACTCCCGTGTTCCGGCTGTAGAATACTAAAGGGTCGAGAGAAAAAAAGAGAAATATTATTACTATTGTGCGGCCACACCAGGCCCTTAAGGTATAGGCCGAGGGTAATAAAGAACAAATCAATCGGTAAGAAACATATAAGAATATTAAGAAACGTGTACGTTTCATACATTTGAACGCAATGAGCTGAATTCGCGAAATCGACTCAAAAAAGATGTATATTTAGAAGTAAAATTTTGCTCTCGATTCCGCGTGAAAAGATACGCTACTTTCTATTCACAGTTTTTGCGCCATCGTATTTAGCATACCGGTTTACTTCGCGCCGATTGGACTGCATGTGGCGTGTTCACGTTTTCTATTTCATAATTATCTACGTGGAGATACGAGGAGGGTGATGAATTACACGAGGCAGGTCAGGTCTGTATTGATAGAGATGTTTGGAATTCAATTCTCTCTGTCTAGCCCGTAAGGGAGCTGGCGTGACGGCATAATTATTCGATTTATTCATCGTTAACAAGATGTAACATGAAAACATGAAAGAAAATTTAAGGTGAAATGAACATAATATGTAGTTATGAAGATAACGAAAGGTAGGCACCGTTTATATTCAGGTCTTCTATATCATAAGGTATACTTACTACATATTTTAATGAAAACACGATTATACCTATGAAAAATTCAATTTACAATTAAAACTTATGGCCTTGAAGGTATCTGGATAGAACTAATTATCGGATGAAGATATGGTCGTCGTTGTGATACGGAGTAGGTACTACTAATCTTAGGTATGTAAGGATAGGAATATTTGGCACTCCGTGCTCTCTGCTTCCGCCGTAAGGGACCTGGCGTGAAGACACGTATGTACTAATCTTGCTCACATAATATGTAGTTATAATTGAGACAGTAGTATTTAATCTATGTTAAACAAGTTAGTTCAAGCAAAATATATGGTAGAGTTTATCCAACGTTCAGTGGAGCAGCGTGGTTATGTGAGCACCAAACCTTTCCTGTAATTGCCAAGCAGCCGAGACGGCAACCGCGTAAATAACTAGCAGACTTTATTCAGCAGTAATATGACACGTAACTGCTGTAATTAAGTTTCACAATAAATTAGAACTACCCTCGTCATCGGAAGAATTCCACTCCGCGGGCGGGCGGGGGAGTTTAATGTATCGTTCACGTAAATTAAACGAGCAATTTTATTATATAATTTATTTTAAAGCACCCTTTAATTACACGTTTTTATTTTAATAGGAAAGGTTAACTATTTGGCCCGAGCGTTTAGCGTGTTATACATACGTAGACAGGGTCAGATTTTTGTGGTAGCCGTACGTAGACCGGGGAGTTAGTTTTGCAAAGTTAGTTCTCGAACGCGTTCTAGGTGACTTTTATATCAATTTTACAATAGTGATTCTAAAATCACTATTGTAAAATTGGTATAAAACTCACCTAGATTTGAATAACACCAATAGCTTTACTACATATGTTACGAGTCTACATAGATACTGCCACATAGATACGTACATTTATATATTCATATCATATAAATAATTGGTCTAAGTGAAAAGCGTACCTCCTGTGTAATTATAAGGAATGCTAAGCACTGGACTAACCGTCCAATAAGATTAAAGAGTCAGGGCAGTCACGTTAGAAAAGGACTCCATTACCTTTCTGATGCTGAGACCGAATGATGGCAGTCAAGGGTCCGGCAATAAATCATCACCTCACCAAAAAAATATTCTACACATTGCTTAGTTTTTCAGGAATTTTTATACTTCTGTCCATATACAGTTTATAAGTAAATGTTAATAAATGTATTAATATAAATAGACCAGTTTTTTTCTAAAATTAAACGGAGTTCGTAACATGTGTCAACATGTTCTGACGTCAAATGGCTGTGACGTGGGTCCCAATGCGTCACTTGTCACTTTCTATTAACGTGGGTAGACCCATTGCAGGATAACGTTATATATAATGTGCGTATACCATTTTTATACATGTTGAAGTATTAAAGTAAAAGGAAATGTGAAAACAGAAATATTTGCACCTAAACATGTGTTAGAGTAGCGAAAATGTGTTCTGCGCCACAAACGTGACACGTGATTCGAATGCATCAGAGGCATCATCTAGAAAACTATGTGAATAGACGAATGCTAAATAAGCAGTGGTAGCCTAGTGGTTAAGAATTCAGCCTCTCATTCCGGGGGTCCTGGGTTCAAATCCAT
>DWEE01002862.1:0-11081 GCA_018245755.1 Parelbella macleannani
TGTGAACTCTGCCAACCTGCACTTGGCCAGCGTGGCAGTCTATGGCCCTAACGCTCCCAATACGAGAGGAGACCCATATTCCAACAGTGGAATGACAAATGGGTCGATCATCATTTACTAATACCGTCATCCACAGAAATGCACTAATTTTCCGGAAATACTACATAAACGCGCTACTTCGAGCTGTTTCTAGAATAATTAGCTATGGGTCAATGTATATTAGAGATTTGAATTCTCAAATGTCCTCACGTAATTCAATATTATATGATATTACGAACTACGGTTGAATATTTAGCAACTGGTGGCATCCACACCATTTTTTATTTACATAGTACAAAAGAAAACCCTGAGACAAAGTAATAAACATCCCGATGAAGTTATAGAGTATACGAAAAAGTCGCGGAAATAGTGATCACGCAAGCAGTTTATTTCGTTCCCTCACCTTTTCCTATCTTCCTTCCCCTTTAGAGATAAATTTGGATCTCCTTAAATGTCAACAAGCCGTGAAAAATGAAAGACCCGTTCAAGATAACAGGAATTCTGTTCAAGCCACTATCCAGTTGTAAGTAGAATAGAAGGAACATGCGGTCGACCTGTTGCTGAACGCTTCCACGAGTTCATATCACCTGCCTTGAATTTATTGCACATTTTGTTTAAATCTAAAAGATTTTGAATGTCTTCGAAAGAAAGCGCAGTCTCCTTTTAAAACATTTTGGTATCTTGAAGTCATTTAACGTTTATTATGCACGAATTAAAATACATTTTATTTCAGAACAGCTCCAGTCATGACAAACATTTTATTCTCATCAGTTAACAATACAGCAAGTGGAGGTTTATTTACATTCGGTTTGAGCCCTTTTAGTACCTACTTGTGTGCCGTGTTCAATTAGGCTTAAGTTATCTTTTGACAAGTTTATTTCTTTGACCATACAATATATGTGGTTGCACAATGATCTTTGTAATAAAAAGTTAATGTTTTATTCTTAAATAAATCTTTTCTCGAACACATTACCGCTTCCAAGTGTTCTAGTTCTCAATGGGGCGTGATAAAGTTGTCACCACAAAGAAAGCGACGCATTGAAAAGTGTTCGAATGAATTCAAGAGGAAATGAAATAGAATGACATTAAGAGCTCTACACATCAAAGGTGAGGTAAGTCGATTGGTGAGGTTCATTAATATAAAAGAATACCCTATGTCCAGGTAATAAAGTTCAAATTTAAGCAATATCTTCCAAACTGATCAGACGCTCGGCGAACACTTATCGCTCTTTGAAGGATGGAATCCTATAATTTCTTCGTAGACATCTCTTTAAAGGTTATTTCGTTTCCGTTTGATCGAAGTGGATAGGTGACTCTTTTTACGGTTTGTATTTAAATGCAGATTTATTGATAGAGTGTATTTATTCAAAAGGAAGAATAACACGATTTGTTTATATATATTTTATGTTGTAACATCTAACAAAGTAACATAGTAGGTGTAGGAAATTACATTGAATATGAAAAACTTGTAATTCAGTGCCCGTCATTTTATTTAAATGCTGTAACATTATTTTTTCTTCTCGTCATTTTCCCTTAAACTACGAATTAAATGAAAAAATAATTTGGCATTTAAAGTTGAAAATCATTAAATATTTGTAGTATTATACATTTTTATTCAATGGAAGAACTATAAAAATATGTGAAAAACGTAGTGCAGGACGACTTCCAGCCCGTTGGGATGACGATCTGCGGAAGGCTGCAGGCAGATGCTGGATGCGACAAGCCGAGCACAGGGCGCGATGGCGCTCATTGGGGGAGGCCTATGTCCAGCAGTGGACTGAGAAGAGGCTGATGATGATGATGAAAATATATCTGGAACGTACTGTTATTTTTCTATTTTTCATAAGTAACGATACTTTACATCGTTTTGATGAAAACTTTGTAATTTAGAGTGTTTTTGTTTAGTATTTAAAAATGAGAACACGCTATTAATCTTAATAAAAACAACAGCCTTATCTGAAACACAACGCTGAAGTTCATAATTATGATGTTAAATAACTTTAGTCACCTCTACACAACGAAACTTTATGTAACAAAAGAATCAATTAAATTATGTAGATATGTATTGTGGTGTTAAAAGTCAACCTGAAAATCAACTACGATATTTGAGAAACATTTGCCAAGTCGACGATAAGTGAAAATATTGTTATTAAAGAAACGAACAAAGCTTAAAATGTGGGACAAATTACACAACTTGGCGCGCCGAAGAAATCATTTCCAGCATCAGCGAGCGAGAACTCTTCCACAAGAGACATAAAGCCGAGTGTTTACGTTCGACGGCCGCGCCGCGCCGAGCCAGCTCCATAACGACTGTTTGCGAATTCTCCTGGAAGAATGTTTGTATTATAATGTATGTATGTATAACAGCGATACTATGAAATCAAGTGTAAGTGCACATACAGAGTGCGAGTCGCTTACATTTTGAACTTTTAGCAGAGCGTTGCTATTTTTCTTAATAGATTAAATTATATACTGGATTTTGATACGAGAATATTGCTGTGATGTGACAGGTTTTAGCTTATGAAAAAATTTAGAATATTATTATAGCCCTAATATATCAAATGGTGCATAGATAGTAATGTGATACGGAACGTTTAAAACGACAAAGAAATAAAGTACATACTCCTATATGTATACCTATAACCGTTTAAAAATTATATAATCATATACTGTTTCGTCTCATTTATTCCTGAATAACTTACAGAACGCCCATACACTCGATTCAATACATCAAACTCGAATTATTTAACCAATAAAATTCAATAGCAATTGAATATTCAATAAAGCTACCATTATACTGATAAGACAGTTAAGGTCTTATCTTATGTTAATACTCCCAATTTGATATTCTCGTGAACTTAATGTAGATATACTAAAACAGCATATAAAAGCGTGCGTATATTTAAAAACAACAACATAACTTCACACATTGGTTTGCCAGGGGTAGGCAGAGGAGTGTAATACTCACACTTTTCCCTAGTAATGTTATTCAACCCATGAACATAACAAAGAGTTACACGTCTTGTTTGGAAGAAAATAAAAATATATTGAGTCTGAAATACAAAATTAAAATCAGCTAATTCATATAGAATGTGAGACACGAGATAAAAACGTATGACTCAATAGCTAAGTAAATCTTGTCACGTGCCGTCAATTCTTCGGAGACACGAAGCCGAAATCCTTTATCTGTAGGGTCGTACACCCTCGCTTGATGGAGGAAATTATTTTGGCCCACCGTCTTTATTGTATCGTCTTCAAATTTACAATAGAACACGTGCAGGCAAATCCCTGTATTGGAGATTGAAACATCGTCAACAGATACCTTATCTAAATAATATAATCAGACACTTTTTTGGAAACAAATATTAAATTGCCTATAATTGCCCATATTAAATTGCCTTTTGACCTTCTAGGACAAATATTTGTATGACCAGGGCTAGGCTTTGGATCGTATCTGGATAACAAAACCATATAAATACACGTATATACTTGGAAACAAGATAATAGTAGAAATTAGATAATAGTTAACTGACTGTCACTGTAAGTACAATTGATTAGCGAATTAAAATTTTTGCCTAACAACATGCTGAAGGTTCAATCTACTCGTATATCCTATATTTTTACTTATATAATACTTTCAAGTATTATGGTGTGTTATTTAATAAGATAGAAATAATTGTAGCATACCCTCTATCATATTGGGGATTATAAGATTAATTTTTTCGCGGCACTCTGGTTTACGTTCTGAAAGATCACTTAATTGTGATAACTTGAATCTTTCTTTGTTCAAAACACCTAAAGGTTATGTGAGGATCAATTTTCCTGATACTTATACGCCTTGAAATTTTTTATACCTAGATCAATTACTGCCCTTGAATCTGGGATTGAAATGTTTCTCGCCTTTACATATACAATATATATTATTTGCCAAGTATAATAACGCCAACCGCAGACCATATTAACACAATACCAACCGCAGACCATATACCATATAACCGAACCATATTAATATGTGCGTTTGTTCTCTATTAGGTACTAGGTACTATTGTTCCAGTATGTATAATCGTTATTCGCTTAATCTAAAAATCTTATTATCTTTGGTTGTGCCTTAGTAATGGTTGTGGGTTTGGGACGATTTCACTGGTAACGATTTGTTACAAAATTTAACCAAATATTTTGTGTCACACTGACAAACCTATTAAGTATAATTCTCTAAAACTAACACGGGTTACAAAGATATAAACCAGTTACGTATTGACACAACCTGATCACGTCGCAATTTTTTCTGAAGGGCAGTTTAACCCTAGCTCAGTGACGGAAATTGAAAGGTACGCAGAGCCAATACGAGACAAGAATTGAGAATCCTTGAAAGTCAATTAATAACGGGGCCTTTGTGATATATATTTCACAAAGAAAATTCTTCTTTTCTTTCATATAAAGTGAAAAGGTTTGATAGAGAAGAGATTTTATCTTTTGTTAGATATTACGCCATTTTACTGTATTTTTAACAATAATGTAAAAAGTAATAAAGTATTTAAGAGGAAATGGGCATAGAAGCATAGATTTTCAAGAAATTTGTTTAAATGTCTTTCTACGTCCTGTCACAAGACTTCCTATTCGCTATTTTAATGAAATATCGAATTTTTTATATAATTTTAGCGAGTTTTTTATAAGCAGTGATTGTCTGGTGGTTAAGAATTAGCGAGGAAAACGTAATTCCTCAGAATTTATAAAAAAATATATATTTCTATGGTGTGTGAAGTCTGGCAACCCGCTCTTGGCCAGCTTGGCAGACTATGGCCTTAACTCCCTCATTATGACAGGTGACTGATATTCCAATAGTGGAATGATAAATGGGTCGATTATTATTATTTTATTTATTTTCAAATGTCTTCTGCGAGGAATTAAGACGTGTCTACCCGATAACATGCACTTTTCCAGCGTTCCCACACAGTTTATGTGCAACATCATACCAATCTATTTCAAACTTCAAGGATTGAAATAAGTAGTCTGAAATGTCTCTTACCTGTAACTATTTGAATTCTCAGTATACCATAGTTATCTATTATGCTAATATACCAATATAAAAAAGCTACAAAAAGTATGTAATAGTTTGAATAATTTTTATGTTTTAAATATGTGTATTATTATTTATTGTTCGGAAGTGCAGAAATATTTTAATTTAACGGACGTCCAAGATATGTAAATACTATAAGTCATATTGGACCATCTTGATCTCTTTGCCAATCGGTTCTGAGTGCAGTGTCGCGGCAACTGGGTCATCGCGCGCGCCGCTAGGGCTGCCACTGCGCGATATAAAATTGAATATAGGGTGCAATATCGTTACCAATTCCAATATCACCACCAATACCAATGTATGGTATATAGATTGGAATATGTAATGAAATTTTTTAATTGGAAAAGTGTCGGATGTGGGACGGTGTCGTAGAATTTTTGTTTCTGTGCTTTCCGTGTCGGGCAGGGTGTTGTGAAGTGGCTTTAATATTGTGAATGTGAGTGTTTATTGTCGTTTCCTTTACTAGCGACGGATGTGGAAGAGTTAACTTATTGCAAAAATGCAGTTCTTAATATTAAGATTATCATCTCAGAAAAATGCATGGTTTTTGTGGCATTTAAACTGAGGATAAAAAATCAGTTGACATGATTTAGTTAAAAAGTATGATAATGGTAAGCGCCTATATCGGCAATTTAGAATAGGTACTATAGAAAATTTCTTGTCCAACAATGAAACGACTAAAGATGTTAATAACAATGGTTAAAGTGTAACTGGTGTGGTTATCATTATCAACAGTTCATGTTTAAGTATATCATCACCATACCTTTTATGGTTTCAGTTTGGAACAGGTCTTATCTTAGAATCAGAAGAGTTTAGACCCCGGTGTGTCCTGCTGGCCAAGTGCTTCTGCCCAGGCCAAGTGACTTCCCACGTCTTAGAGAACATAGTAGCCAAGAGTAAGACGCGCAGATTACTTACTATGTTAACCTCTACCGGTAATCGATATCGATCGATATCGTCATAAACGCACGGTTTTTCTTAAAAGGTGCGCGCCGTTTAAATTTATTGTAATTTTATTTAAGAATGTATTGACATAAATAATATATGTACATATATTGACTGCCTCGTTGGTCGAGTGGTTGCTAGCGTAACTGCCGGTTCTGGGTTCAAATCCCGGGTCGGTTATTATTAGATTTTTCTAATTTAGAATTTCTAGTAGTGACTCGGAGTCTGGATCTATGCCCGGTGTATAGTAATAGTCTCACCACCTGTTTCATGGGGCTTAACTGGTGAAACGTGCGAGTGTACTACATTCTTCTGCCTACCCCTTCGAGGATTACACATAATATATGTATAATGTTCCTTAGTATTGCATATATGCATGCATATAGAATGAAAATGAAGTACATTATCTATAGTAATCCTACTCTGTTTTAGCTATTTTTTCTTGACATTCCATTAGTGTATTTTACACGAAGTCTTAAGCGGTTCCAGAATCATTGTCTCATAAGAAGCTAATCACTTCAAGATTCCAGATTCTAGAAAAGCATTCAAGAAAATCTGCTTAACTTTACAACATACTTTTAAACAGACAGAAAAATCAGTCCAAAGTGATGAACAAAATACACAGCTCCTCATATTATATTCGTGATATGTATTTAAACATACGAGCGTATAAAATCTAAAATAAAATATTTGAGAGAGAGAATAATGATAAACGGTTTTCACTTAGGAATATATTTAGAGAATACGGCTGAGCAGTTCAAGATAGAATATCGATTTAAATTTGGAATTTATCACCTGTCAAATAAATAATGGGTAGTTTTTTAAGGCGTATACTTTTACATAAATTTAAAGAGTGAGTACTTACCGAATTGAAATATGTATTTATCGAGAAACATAATTAAAGTACCTACCGACTTCGCCGTTATAATTCTGTTGCAATGTAATTCGAATTTCAGAATTGACGAATATGACGTGTTATGTATGTGTGTAGATATAATATACAAACTGCTCTTATTTTTAATGTTTTAAGTTTCCTCAAGTGCCCATTGGCCTGTTGTTATAATTGTTAGTATCTCGGACGGTGGCCACGCCGAGCCAAGGTTGTGAGTTCAGTTTTTCTCCAGAACAAATACATACATTTAAGTGAGGGTGAGATATTATAATATACATATAGGAATATTTACAAATGTGTATGTGTAATTTATGAGCAGTCTAATAATTATTATAGAACATTCTTTGCACACTTTGAGATCGAACGGAATAAAAAAGGAAGTTGTATGAAGATATTTTAATATATATTGTTGAAGATGAAACCAAGACAAGTCGCTTAGATGTCGAAACTCGCGCCACGACTGTTGACGTGTCGTAATGTGTAAAACGCGTAAACAGTAACAGTACTGTTTGTATTATAATTACAATTCTTTTGTACAGACAAAAGAATTGTAGTTATACATCGTCCCACAATCAGATCCAATAAAAATTTAGAACCTCTCTCGCAAAGAAGTTAAGAAGATTTACAATTATCTTCCAAAAACCCATTACTGCCTTTGTGTTATTTATTAGCTGATATATTTTCTCTCCTTTTAAGCAAACGAGCTACAAGTCAGTGTCTGAACTTTTCAATATTTACAGGCAATAAATCTTAAACTTAAACTCGAGACTTGCGCGCCGGTCTCAACGGACTCCGTTTAATTTACGTACGTTGCGGGGGCGGGTTAGGACGTGGCAAGGTGACGTCATAATTCATTATGCTTTTCCAGTCTCCCCACTTATTTGCAAATATGTACTAAATATTTATGAAACATGTCGTAACATTTCAAACTCACACTTCATTTCTATTTATACATATTTAACCAAGATCGATCAACGTAGATGCAGTCGAGTAGCTTTTGCAGATTACAAATCATACATAAAGTCACATTCAGTGACAACCACTCTTGTATGGCTCAACGGCACTGATAAACTTTCTAGAGAATTATTAAGAGTCCAAGTTATTACTGTTGTTAACCAGTCGTTGTAAATAGTCGAAAGTAGTTTTTATACATATTTTTTAAATATTAACGCAAACATCCAGGCAGACGGGCCATGCACCGGTGGTAAGTGATCACCCTCGCCTATGGACATGTGCAACACCAGATGCGTGGCCAATGCTTTGCCGGCTTTGAAGGCTTAGTGGGCTTGGCAACTCCATATGTGTTCTTATATGTAGTACGATGTAGTAAACTCCATGGGTCGGTTTATTGGTCTAGTGGTTGCCAACTGTGACAGTTGGGCCCATGTGTTTTTTAGAAATGGTCTTCTCCACTGTTACAAAAAGAGAATCTTAGTCTTACTAATGTAATAACTATTACTAATGTATTATTAATTAACTATTACTAATGTATTAATTGTCTTAAACTTAGTAATGTATGTAGTAATCTGTAACGAAATTTTGAAACTCAGGTCCTGCCAATATCAGGTTTAGTTGTAAGCTAAATGCTATCAATACTTTGAACTTTATCAATTACGGGAACATGCATTTAGCGCGAGTCAGACGCTTTGAGTGCATATGTTGCTTGAGATTGTACACTTTCTTGGCCATATATAAAATATATATATTTAATTACATAATTGAGTGTAGTCGATATTCTGTCATTTCACCAAAAAAACTTTAAGTATTCCGTTATTTTCACTTGGCAAAAATTATACAAATCTTTCCTAAATTTTTTGCCTGTCTGTCTGTTTCAGACACAGATTTACAAATTTTCAGAGAGTAATTTAGACCTTTTATTTATTTTTAGGTTTAAGTTTTTTCAAAATTAATATTTGTTTCCCAACCGCTTATAATGGTAAATTAAATCTACCATTATTATATATTTCTGTAAATAGCTTACGAAGATTAAACTTCTTTCTGCTTACAATATTAAAGATGCGAATACTTTCTCTAATTTCACATTCAATATTTGTAAAAATCTTAATCTATGCGTTAGTTCTTTGTTCATTGCCGAAGTCCTCAGTCCACCTGGATTTCCCTATTAATGGTTTATGCCCCAATTTTTCAATACTCTTGCTTTTTAAATTGTTCAAACTCCATCTCTGTACTTATATACCGTGAAAAAGATAGCATCAATTATGTAGCCTAAGACGAAAATATTCTGCAATAATTTTATTACAAATTGTTGAAAAATCCAAGCTTCCAAATGTCCGCGGTAATATAAGTATACAATAAGTAACTTTTGGTTGGTTTTATTCCATTTTTATGCTTCTTTTATGTGCTTTGCTTTATAATAAAATTATAGGGTGCAATAACGCTTTTGTCTATTAAAAAGGTTCCATTAAACATACACTATCAAAATATTGGAAAAGTTCGGTTACATAAACCCCGTAAAGCAGATGAAAGGCGGGATTATAATTCATTAGGCGTCCCGAGAAACTTCATCAGTCGCCTTGAATTAGTTATCATCGGTACGTGTTTCTCGAACCGCGGCCTGCCACTGCCTGTGGCGGGAATGGTGTTATGCCATTAGGAACAACCGTACATTAGTACATTTCAACACATGCTACATTTTAATACATGGTACATTTCAATACATGGTGCATTTCATTTCAATACACCATGCATTTCAATATAATGTAAAAATGCCAACTATTTAGAATATAAAATTCTTATATATGGTACAGTCATTTATATTGTAGTCTTTCTATATTGAAATGTATGAACGTTCTACAATATCAGCAGTTTACATAAATTTTTTACGCACTGAGTTTTCGCGCGATTTTTTGGTTATCGGAGGTCTACACTGCTTTGTGGTGTTCTGAAATATTTACAGTGTTATTTTTTTGTTTTAAGACAATTCTTATTAATGTAATGATTGGTGCTAATTTCAAAATATGAAATTTTATTATTATTTATTAGTTGCGCAAACTCTCTTCTGTTGTTCTAATTAGCTCGCTTCCTTCATCCCAACATACATCAGGTACCATTTATAAATCCAATGTCAGGTACAGGCATCTTCTTTTCTGCGGCTTTCCAATAGGTTTTGTGCTTCCTGAAATCAACGATTTTCCGCAGTCTCAAGGTCACCTAATCACCTGCTTCCTTCGTTTTTCCTTAAGAATCTTTATACTTAAATACGCTAAAATTCGTAACATTCCATTTATAAATCAATATAATAATAATAATAATAATTCTTTATTTATGTTAAAAATATATGTACCAATATATGTAGTGATTGCTCATTCTTGCATAAGGCTGTGAAACCTTTCAGCGCTTAGTCGAAATCCGGACTAAGAGCCTTTGCCGCTTGTGACATACATACAGACACGACAGATAAACTGAGTTTTTCATGGTTTAGAAGTAGAAAACGATCTGCGAGTACAAATGGTACTATAGTGGTTATAGACTTATAAAAGTATATTGACCTAGAGAGAACGTTTAATTCTACTTGATATATATATGTATATATGTATACATATACATAAATATCTAGTTACGTTTACGTCTCACAGTGGGATAGGTGGCTTGCCAATTGCTATACACTGGACTCAGATCCAGAGTCCGAGACACTACTAGAAATTTTAATTAGAAAACCTACATTAGAAATCCAATAGTATCCGACTTGAGATTCGAACTCAGGACCTCTCCATCAGCAGTCGCAATTTGGAACCATCCGACAAACAAAGCAGTCCAAAAAATGTTATTATACATAGTTAATAACATATGATTCGTTAATTCTAATAAAAGGATCGACACTCTCGTTAAACATAAACAATAATAATTCTAGTTTCATAATTTTTTACTTTCAAACTCGTCTAATGCTGAGTCGCTGTGCCCAAAGATAATTTGCGATCTTCCAAGAAATTTGATAATACAATGCTAGTCTTAAAGGACATTGACGCTGTATTGAAGGCGAATTGATACTCATTTTGAATGCTCTAAAACCTCTGACGAGGGAAGGATTTGGGATTCTGGTAATTCAAAATAAAAATAAAACAAGTCAATAGAACCGTTCATTGTATTTAATGAAAAATAAATAAAAAA
>DWEE01002863.1:0-11080 GCA_018245755.1 Parelbella macleannani
AAGAAGCAACTGTAAACAAGATCTAAGCGTTGTATTACAAAAAGTATGTGCGTTACAAAATAAAAATGACTGAAAGCGAAGCTGTTTATTCTACAAAAGCGTAGGCGGAACGCAAAATCAAGTAAGTACGAAAATGGTAATTGTTTCATCCTTTTATCACTGTTAATATAAATATAATGAAAAGCAAGGAAAATAAAATGAAATGATTTTTAAGTTTACTGAATAGCTATAACTTCTGCATAAAAATATACGAAAACAACAAGTTACAAGCAATACGAAATATCAGGAAATAAAATCAATACCTGTGTCGCCAATGATGATGTATTTAAACAAGTAGGCGTATGCCATTTTATAGTTGTTTTTTAAGGACAAAAAGGACCTTGAATAAGAAAAAACACAAACACAATGATAATAGGCAATATTCTAGTATACCAAGACGCAATTTTCACAAACACCCAGCTGGTCGAATCATTAATTCAGTGCAAATTATTGTCTGTCATCAATGAAAATTTGTGATTTGACATTTCGAGCGCTTCATAATAGTGCTCAGTAAAGTTAGATTCCGACCTTTTTGCTAAGCATATAAGAATTAAAATATGATAAGGATTACGCGTTTCAATAATTTGGACGTAATAACGTTGAACTTTAATAAAAATACACATTGAACATAAACTTTACTGTATTGTTCAAAATGTTTCCGAATTTTGTTTGTTTGATCAGCGTTTCCTGGGCTATTTAGCAATGTAATACATAAATAAATGATAAATGTAAGATACAGGCTACGTCAGCGAAGGCACAATAAAAATTATGCTTTTTAAATTTTGCAGATTTAAATGTAGTTCATCATCTAGTATTTTATTATTATCTGTATTCGTACACTGCCTGTCCGTTTCTGTCAATTAGACTTTTGGTTGTTATTATTAATCGAGTGTTTCTAATTCGAGGTACTTATTTAATTGTATTTTATATTTTCGGCGTTCTGTACATTATACAAATAAATATTGTAAAATACGTTTGAAGTTTAATCTAAAAACTACGTTTAACTGGTAACCTTAAAGTATACAATGCCGACAATTCGTATGTTTTGGTACATGTAGCGATGGAATCTCTTGAGGATTCAACTTGTACGAGAGCTAATAAAAAGTGTGACAATGACAAAGGCAGGAACTGCAAAGATGCACCTGTGCAAAGGGAGCAAGGTGACGACGACGAAAATGTATTGGCATCAATGTCACACGAAACGGATTCAAGTTTTGTACCGTTAAACGGGCCGCAAAATAGGTTAGTTAATTCTACGGCTAGTAACGACTGCTCCTCCTTGCTGGAATATACGAAGGAGAAACAATGTGTTAACATACGAGCTGGAGATGGAACACAAACGTCAAAACACGTGAGTAATTCCAACGCGGACCAGTCCGAGTTGGAATATTCGTGTAGTAGTAAAGTCGAATTGAACACTTGTGATTTTGGCTCAGAGTCAAACCACGAGAAACAATCATGTCAAAGACATAAGGTGTACATGGATAAAGTAGGTAACAGTAGTTTTAATATAAACAATCCATCAACAAGTGGTATCAGTCGAAGCGGCGATAGTAATGTATTGGAAAGTAGTGGTTTAAGGGAAAGTAGAAAACGGCCGTCAAGTTTAAAGCTGAACAGGCCCAATTTAGATGCTGATGACAGTTCAAGTGATACGGGCAATGATGATTATTCACTGGGTTCTGAGGATGGCTGCATATACACATACAGAGGGGGTGAACATTTAGCAGATTTGCCAAGTTCATTTTTCAGTCTGGATATGGGCCTGCCATTAGATAGACATCTTCCAATGCCACCCAACTATCCATTGCCACAGCCAGCTGCTCCAAATGCTAGAGAACAGGGATCAAGAGCATCCAGCCCAGATATGGACTTCTTAGAAATGGATTTTGATCCTGGTCCCTCATGTGAGGTTGATACTGGTGATGAATCTACACCAGATGCAGATCTAGAGGGTGTAAGTATACCAGAAGAGAATGAGCCTATTATAAGAGGCACATCTCCAGAATATATGCCTGGAGTAAGGCATATACCACCTCTTTTAAACATACCCTGCCCAGTTCAACCAAGTAGTGATACTGATCCTCATCACTATAATGTGCCATCAACTAGCCGAGGACTAGAATCAGGGCAAAGTGAAATGCAAGATAAAGATGAGACTAAAAGTGCATATGGCCCATACATAACTCATGTCAATGTAAGAGGGGAGCAGTTCTTAGTGAGGAGAACTATGATGCACTGGCCGACAGGACTACCAGCCAGCCTTCACATATCCAGTGGAGACTTGGTGTCACCTCGAGAGATATTAAACTGTAAGTATAAGACTATTATATCATTGTCTATTCAGATCCCTTATAAGGTAAACTCTAAACCCATTTCGCACACCCACCCAACAGTGATTTCAAAGACTTCAGAATCCTCATCAGCCATTAAATAATAAATATTTGTCCCATTTATCATCCCTTTATTGGAATATGGTTTTCTCTCATATTGATAGGGTTCAGGCCATAACCGGCCACACTGGCCAAGTGCGAATTTGCATACTTCACCCATCTTAGAAATTTTTTTTTTATTAATTCCAAGGAACACAGGTTTCCTCACTATGTTTTCTTCACCATCAGCAACTGATATTTCAACTTAAAACACATTTTTCTAAAGCGGTGTGTGCCATAGATTTGAAACCAGCACCCCCAGACTGAGAGACTGAATTGTTAACCACTAAGCTATCACTGCTTTTCTGACCATCAGCCATTATCTGACCTATTTTGTTAAGAGAGGTGAGTCATGGTCTCCCGTGGCACCTGTACCATATAATGACATTCATTCATATTATAATTTGCCCCATACAAATTTCATCCTAATCTTTTGTTTTTAGATGATGAGGAGCATGCAGAAGCTGCCTTTACATATCAAATCAATCAAGGTGAAAAGCCGGCATTTGAACCAGCAAATTTGTCTTCAGCACTGTACCATCTCACAATGGCTAAACAGTTGATGTCAGAGAAGAGCAAGACTGAAGAGAAATGCCAGGAGATTTCAAAAACTAGTGATGAAGAGAAAGTAAGATAATAAAAAGAAAAATTCTTACTAAGTTTATCTTATAATAAGCATCATCTTTTCAATACAAGAGTTATTATATATCACCATCATCATTCTCCACACCTAACCATAAACCTCTCCAATAGTACACTACTGAGATCGATCTTTATCTCTTCTTCACATCCAACCACTGCAATTTACTTTGTATATATTATGGATCAATTATTATATATCATCATCATCAGCCTACTCATGTCCACTGCTGGACATAGGCCTCTCCAATGGGACGCCACTGAGCTCTATCTTCAGCTCTAGTAAATATAAAATTTGTTAATTGTTAGTATATGAGGACAAATTTGTTTAGTCACCAAAACCTATTCTGAATTGAATTATTTAAAATTTTGGTACAGTCATTAAATTTTAGCTGTCTGTGAATATGCTATAAAATCATTATTGCTTAGCACTTCTAGTGATTTTTTAAATATAAAATAGGTTTTAATTGGACAATCAAGCCAAGTTAGCTTTACTAGCCACATAGACCTCCATTAAATTTAGATTTAAACATGAACAAGAAATGTTACTCTCTCTCTCTCTCTTCTGTCCCACATTACTGAGGATCGTGATCCCACTTGAAACCATCCAGTAACATTCTGCATGAAAAATGTTCCTCAGTGTGATGAAGTGACAGGCTCATTGGCTTCTTCAAATTTTGGACTGCCTGGGCCGCCCGGCGCTTCAGGCAACACTCTCTTAGTTTCTTGCCTTTGAGATTGCCAGAAGCATTAAATTATATTAAATATATAAAAACTCTTTTCAGATATTGGAAAAAGATGCTCAAGCTGAAGGTGGGGATACATCGGAGTGTGCTGCATGTGTGGATCCTCCTAGATGCATGGTGTGGTCGGAGCGAGAGGCTTGTGAGAGGCAGGTGACACAGATAGGCACTTCGGCATGTGGAGCTACAGCTGTTGTTAATGTATTTGTAAGTACATTTACTAATTATACAAAATGAATCCCAAATGAAAGAATGAATGAATGAATATGTTTACATCATACATACATATAGTTTGTGTCAAGCCGCTCCTGGGCATAGACTTCTCTTAGGAGTGCCATCACACCCTTACCCCAAATTGCCTCATTTAGCTTCCATCTGCGGCCTTTACCTGATTTTTATCCCACTTGCCAAGAATATTTTTTCAATCATTAGATATGCATGTAACAATATTATCTTGTATTATATGAATTCCAATATTTTATATTGTACTATAATATAAAAGATCTCTATTACTATATACCTGTATTTTCATTTGTTATGCTTCATTGCCTCTTACTTGTATAAGATATTCTAAAAAAACATAAATTTGCACATATTAGCTACATATGTAAATTTTCAGATTGCTCTGGGTGTACCTGTAAATTTAGAAAAAATCAACTCAGCTGTGGGTACAAGATTAAGGGCAAACAATGCCCCCTTACCGAGGTAATTTTTATATATTTCAAGAGACAAGACTTGGAATAAATGTTACTTATGCTAATACTACAAAACTGTAATTCCTGTGTGGGTAGGAAGAATACTGTAGTACATAACCACAAATTGGTGGTGAGCTTATTGCCTTACACCAGGCACAGATCCAGATTCCATAGCACTACTAAAAATTTCTTTGAAAATCTAACTTACTAAAAAATAGTAAACTAGTGTACCGAAAACTATATTTAAATAAAGCAGTACCTGGATGACCACCCTTACCTCGGTTTTTTTTTTTTTTTAAATTACGAATTAGATGCATTGATAAAGGGTTCCCAATAATAGCTTTTCTCTCTGAAGAGGGTACTCAAAAAAAGTGAAAAATAATAGGACTACAGACATCTAAGCAGGTATTATATTTAAGGAAGAGTTTTTTTAAAATTTATATATCTGTTCGAGTATTCTAAAGTATTGTCTTCAACTTTTAAATATTGTAGTGTTTCCAGATATATTGTAGTATTGGAATTATCATTAGCTACTAAAGAATCAGAGTCCTCAACAAACATATAATAAGAGTCATCCCTTTTCTTCTTTTTATTAGGGTCAGTATGTTGCACTTGAGAACTCTTTTTGTCTTCTTGTTTTATCTTTCTCACTTCTGAAACAAATACTTCTTTAATGTATTCTCTGTTGGCTTTTGGCACAAATTTTATCTTGAAAAAGGGATAAGATATGGATGCTATAATGCCATCTTTTGCTGTTGGCTAGGCTAATTTATAAAATGTCTCAAAATGCTTATTACGACCTTCTTTAATAACTTCTATCAATATACGACAATATGTAGGGTTATCCATTTGCAAGCTGCTTAGAATTCTTTGCATTCTCATTAGTTCTGGTATAAGACATCTGTAGTAAGTATCTTCGTCACCTTCTAAACATCTGATACCAAGAATTAATGAATTCATCGAAGAAAAATGAATTAAACAATGTAACAAAACCACTTTGTATTTTACGAATACTAAATATTTATATAAAGTATTTCAAATAAGATACTAAATTATTTCATGGGACTTAAAGAAACTAGTGAAACGTGGGAGTGTACTACACTCCTCTGCCTACCCCTTTGAGGATTACAGGCGTGATGTTACGTTTTTACGTTCCATATTTAAAATGGAAAATAAAAATAGGTATTTTGCGTTGAGTATTTGTATTTAAAATACATGTATTCAAACTAATTCACATCTCTGCTTCAGTGGATGGCGTTGATAAGTAACACTAAGCCAACTTTCATAGCCTGCACACACACGCACCAGCGCACACTCACACTTGTTTCAAGGTATAAAGAGATATATCAGTGGAGGAATCAATATTATGTCTAAGAATTATCATTGAATTGAGTATTACCTACTTTTCATCTGCTTTTTGTCCCAAGTCTAAAAATCATAATAATAGATACTGGTATATCATCATGCCATATCCCTTGCAAGGTAGACAAAATATACCGAATGTCAATTATCTCCATCCATGTAAACCTAACATGCTTCTGTTTTCATCAATCTTTGCATGTTTTTTAAAATTAAAGAGATAAATGTTCTGAACAATCAAAAAGCCCAATAATACCTACTTTCATCAAATCTATGCCAAAAAGGCTAAGAAAAAGTTAATTTGCTTGTATAACATAGTGATTATTTTAAATATTAGTTAATGAATTTTACTGCAGATATCTTTTATCCCGAGCTGTGGCTGGCTGTACAGCAGCAGATTTGGTAACTGGTATTCAGAGAGCTTCAGATGGACTAGTCACAGCCAGGTTTTTCCCAACACACCCTGAGAGAGCCATGTCCTTGTCCCACTGGCTCGCTGATTGGATATCTCTAGGTTAGTATTTATTTATTATTATAATAATAATCAACACATTTATCCTTTGCTAATGGTGAAGGAAAACATCATGAGGAAAGCTGCACTCCACAACATACCAACATTACTAAGTATGTGACTATTGGCCTATAAAATTAGCATCTATAAATTCTGAAGTAATAGTGGTTTAGAATTCAGCCTCGAATCTGTGTTCAAATCCTGTCATATATCTCTTTACAAAAATATGCATTTTTTAGATGTTATAATTGGGGTACTTTTTATAATTAGTGTACTTGTGCAGAAACAGAATTTCATTTGTTTTTGCATACACATAATTCTCCTATATGTATGGTTTAGATTGTGATTGATAAGCAAAACAAGCATAGGTGAATGAACTTGTTTTGTAGAGATCACACACAGGCACACACATTGTAAGTGACACCTTGTTATTCATACTTCAGGCGCTGTCCCCATAGCAACATTGAACCTTCAAATGGGCTGTGAAGGTGAGATCCCTGACGCATGGCATCATCAGATGGTGTTTGGTGTGTCCAGTCATGGGGTGTATCTCTGCAACCCAGTGGAATGTGTGCCTGAGACTGCTCTATGGCCCAGGCTAATATCACCTTCTGTGTTGCTAGTCCGTACAAGGGATATATTGGCAAGGTTCACAGCGAACACAGACTTAACACCTCTGATGGCTGTGCCTGATAGGCGGTTTCACACTTTCAATGTACTGGGTGAGTAAGATGTAAATGAATATTGTTAATGCTATGTGATTCTTATCTTAATTCTTACACATGCTAAATAAAACAAAAGATTATAATAGACCAACATTTGTGTTTAGGTTATCAGGATTATTATTATGTCGGGGTTAAAAGTAACTCTTATATTCCTTCAAATTATTCTTGGATTTTGACTTGATTTGAAAATACACAAAATTTGGCAAGATTTGCATTTGACTCATTGCATTAATTTTTGATTTGCTTTTTTATACCCAGACATATAACAAATATTTGTGCTTATAGCACAAACACTCATAGCACAAGTATTTGTCCTTGCTGTGCAATGAAATTAATAACCTTTCCCCAACCACTAGACCGATAAGCCAGTCTATATTAATACATGA
This sequence comes from Parelbella macleannani, assembly GCA_018245755.1. Classification (NCBI taxonomy): domain Eukaryota; kingdom Metazoa; phylum Arthropoda; class Insecta; order Lepidoptera; family Hesperiidae; genus Parelbella; species Parelbella macleannani. Next base: position 7,530 of record DWEE01002863.1, read on the forward strand.
AATCTGATGAGTAACTGTCCTCAATATTAGTGGTTCCGCTCGTAGGGCAAGTGGCGAACGTAATCCGCGAGTGGCGCGCGACGGGCTGGTCGGAGCACGGCACGCGCACGCGGCACGTGCGGCTGCCGGCCGCCTACCAGGCCGGCGTCACCGTGGCCGCGCTCACGGGCTCCGAGGCGCACCGCCGCCTCATGCACGCGCCGCACCTGCCCGTGCTCTCGCACTCGCACGCCGACCCGCCCTAGTGTGTACCGCGAGGGGACTCGGCTCATACTATACATCCTTTTTTCCGAGCTCAATGTCTCCGAAATGCCCGTGTCAGTAAGTTGCAGTTTGAGTGTACATCTTTCATTACGAGCTAAACATCTCTCTAAACCGCTATAATGTCGGGAGTTTTGGTATAAATATTTTTTTAAACGTAATATTTGTTTGTTATCTCTTACATATTAATTTTACAAGACCATTCTGTCACCTCTGATAAGTCACTTAAAATGGCAGTGACATTTGTGTTCGATTATAACTATTACACTGGTCTGTATATGCCATAGAAATGTAATTTAGCATCACATGAAACCAGAATATAATTTTAAAGTTATATGAATTAAGTATTGAGAATTATTAATCTAATTTGAAAGTATTACCGCCCGCTGTTCGTGAATATTTAAATCATCACACTTCATTAGGCATTTTAATAAATACAAATCCGTTTCTGAACACTCAATAAAAATGTATCCAAGACAAGTCATAATTATACACAAAAGATTAAAAGAAAAGTGTGTTCTGCAGGCAACTCATGTGTAGGAAACTGTAGAAGATTTAACATAAGATTGTAACATATGGAAAAAAAAAAGATCAGAATAATTAATCGAAGTTGTATTTTGTTTTATTTTGGTTGTGAGAATTTAAAAAATTAACCAATTCTGCAGTCAAATTAGTGTACATAGAGTAAAATTGTAAATTAAAAAATATTTTCCTCAATTAATCTAGTTCTATTTCGATTTTTTTACATCTGCTACACTAATATACAATTATGTTATATTTTCTATAAAAATGTAAACACGCAAACCTGATACATATATAAATGGGAAACAAAGAACCTTATGATTTTTGATTTCAGTGGAACCACCTCATTCTTACTTGTCTATCAAGCCGAATAGTTTCATTCCATCAGAGAATATCAGACATTAACCAGATATTCAAATACGTTATTATAATAATAACTGTCAAATATTCACTAATTAATCTAACAAACTGGCAAAACATTATTAATAATTCTGTTACATAAGTGTTGCCAATATTAAAAGAAAATAGATCAGACAGGTTTTTCTAGACAAATGCAAACAAAAGTTTATAAACACATAATATGGAATATGTGGTAGCTAGTTGAGCTAGCTCGAAGTTCTATTGCGATACTTGGTGTATTACTGGTATACTTCCTGACTCAAAGGTCATAATTACTCTGTTCTATGGTTTTCATAATCTATTGATATTTTATAAGCTGTAACCGCTGTAAAGTAGATCAAATTTTTTAATAAAGAAAAAGAAAATAAGGAAAATCTTGTACTATATATATCTTCGATAATATTTACATTTAACTATGAGCCCGTCAACATACTGTGTATTTAAATGAAAGTCTGTAATATTATACATAGTATATTATATACCACCGAATTATTAATAAACGCGCAATATCACCAAACCTAATTATACTCTGAATGGATCTTACGTTAGATAGTTGAGTAGTTCGAGAGTATTAATTCTAAGCTTGAATAATTACTTATTACGCGTTATGATTAACATTAAATAATATTACTCGTCATCTATTGAATACGGCTTTTATATAATTGCATGTATTTGTAAGAACTTTGAGTAGAGTACAATGCTAATATATAATTTAATAAGCGAAACGAACCAATTGATTAGGTTATAAGAAGGTGATCATAATTCATAAACCTGGGTGCCGTGAGAATCGAGTGGCATGGGAGTGGCCATTGTAGAAGTGTTTGAAAAACCTACAATCTACCAATATGTATAAACCGCATAAATTAACTACACACGTGGTAATTTATGCAATTTGTTACAATTAACATTCGAAAATGGCAGAACTGATAGGAATTTGTATGCCACCAAGCCGCACCTATAGACAAATATTTCCATGTTAATGTTAGAAACTAGCTATGACGGATTCAATGCCGCTCTTAAAACCTGTTTGCAAGTGGATCCAGATCCTGTCTATCTGTAGGAACCATTTAACAGCAGTCGGCCTGGAAGCCAGTTTATTTCTACAACTATTAAAATAACTATCTTATGCTTAGAACTGATTTGATTGTCGCTCAAAAGATTATTACTTACGTTAATACGATAATTGTGTAGGTACAGTGATTATTATATTGTGTAATAATCACTGATACATAATGTCTTAGTGATGCAATTGTTATGTCAGCTGTAGCTTATGTGATTGGCTAAATTTTATTAGCCACAAAAACAAGATGTTGTAAATAAAATTGTAATAATGGTTTAAGTATATGATATTAGTATTTGTTAGTTTATTGGTGCTTACTAGTCAAAATTATATAAATATTAGCACATACATACATAGTTTCATGTAACGACTCGAACACATTATGTAGAAATTATCGCACTCATAACGAACCTTGTATCTGATGTATTTAAGTCTTGTAATACGTATTGTTTTATATCTGTTTGTGTGAGATTATTTGAAGCGTTGTTTTTGTACTTTTGGTGTTGCCATCTAAAATTTCATAATGTTACCAATAATCACAAAGAGCAGAGGGCAGAGGAATGTCTAAAATTGGAGTTTTTATTTTAAACCTTGTATTTTAATTTTTATACTTAATTTGTATTTGATTTTTACATTTTGTTTGTTAAACCCGTCAACAATTGGTGAAGTTTGAATGCTATTGTGAATTGTAGGAGTATTAATATTACCTGTCACATTAATGAAATATATTTTTAGTGAGCCATGCAGAAGGCACGATGTTCTTCAGTATGTGTTCATTGATTCAGGAACTCACCTCAGTATGTGAAAAATTCGCAATAAATTAGTTTTGAATCTAATATGAGAACATAAAAATGATGTTAGTTGATAATGAAGATATGTTCTGTGTGAGAAAAGAGTATTCCATCGGTAGACTTGAATGATTCACCACTTCAGATTGAGTAATTTTTTGATTGATGCCCAGATAGTAATAATGAATGGACAGAGCTAGCAGTGATGTTCACCTTTTTGAAAATATATTGCATGAGAATCTACACATATTAAGTGTAGATTCTATGTACTAGATCATTAATCATATGGGATCATCACATTCTGTTGAAAATACTTGCATACATATCTTCATGCCAGGGGTTTAGGGGGTTGGCGGGGAACACGGAATGCCAAATATCTCTATCCTTGCAGTCCTGCCGCGATTCTTTATCGTATTAAAGTGCACGGAGAAAAAAATTATACTGTGGCTAATATACTAAAATGTTTTTGTTTATTGACGAGGATGTTTCTGATAAATTGCCACTTTCTGAAGGACATTAAA
>DWEE01002864.1:0-11077 GCA_018245755.1 Parelbella macleannani
GCCGCGCCGCCCGCCGCGCCGCCCGCCGCGCCCGCCGCGCCCGCGCGCGACCTGCTGCTCGCGCACAAGTACCTCACGCGCTGGAGGGAGAAGGTATACACCATCACGCTTCGGAATGCTCTTAGCGATTGGAGATATTTCTAGGCCTATTATTTTTATTTTCTTTGACATGATAGACTGTGGCCTTTTCAATCTAAGATCCTACACAAAATGTGAATGATAAAAAGGTGGTCGATTTTGTTAGTGGCAATCTTAGCGTTATCTTTTAGGATGAAGCGACTTTATTCAGTTCTTTGCAGTAATATTCTACCGTTACGTCTAACATTACAATTACTCTCACGTACATGCCTATAATGATAATCTATTTACGTCATTCTTTAATCTATGTTCAGTTGCTGTTGTCACATGGAATGCGACCATTGGCCTTAGAAGACGGCGGTTGGCTTCGGCCTGTGATGTTCGACCTCAGCTCGCGCATAGCTCGCGACACTGCCTGCCAGATGGTTAAGTCGTTGTGTGATTCCTACGAGAGAACTAAAGCGGTAAGAATACATCACATTATAAGTATACACTTTTATATTAACATAAAATAATATCCCGCCTTTTTCACTAGTAATGCTAGATCTTTAAGAAACCAGCAGTTTCGTCTTTTCTTTATTTTCCTATATCATCAAATAAATGTTTCTCTTCACAGGTTCTTATTCTCCTGACAAGTTTTCTGCCGGAAGTTGGTAAAGCTGGTGAAGCGAGTGAGCAGTTCTTGCAATTATACCAAAGTAAGTTACTTTTATTTAATAAAAAATTTATGATTTTGACAAGAACGTTTTGCGTAAATATATATTTTTAATTCATAGGTCTCGCTTCTGAAACTCCTTGGAAGCAGTTCCTCGCCCTGCGCGGTGTGCTGCAACAAATTGCAGATCTCATGACAAAGGAAATTGAACAACTGCATCGTCTGGAAGAAACAACTCTCACATCAGATTTGGCTCAAGGTAACAGTATAAAGGATTTCACCCTGTAATTTATTAAAAATTTGAAAAGATGTTAATATTTACATTTTGATTAAATACATATAGGGTTTCGGTTACAGTTTGAAATTGAATGTTTTAATTTATGACGTGGGTACGACGTCGGTGCAGGGTACGCGCTGAAGCGGCTGACGGAGCTGCTGGCGATGTTCCTGGAGGAGGGCGGCGCACGGCGCGCGTACAAGACGCGGCTGGTGGGCGCCGTGCTGGGCGGCTACCTGTCGCTGCGCCGCCTCGTCGTGCAGCGCACGCGCCTCACCGACGACACGCAGGAGAAGCTGCTCGAGCTGCTCGAGGAGATGACCACCGGTACCGTTTACTTCAAATACTGTATATAAATAATTAATAAGTCATATTAAAAACGTATGTGTATATTCTCAACAAAAACTGAAACAAATAAGCATCTACGTATCAGCCACAAACTTAGTTCACTGATTTTAAAACTATTGCAATATTCAGGTTGTGCAGATTAATGGTAATGTTATCTTTGAAGTTATACAATCATAACATAATGTTTCCACAACACGTGTATCTGGTGCAAATATTAATTACTCATAAAAACGGACTCCTCTTCCCCTGATTCCGTGTTTCCATATAAATTTTATGTTATTAGTAGGCATTTTTTGTAAAATGAGCTACGTCATACACAATATTTTCGCTGTATTAGTTAAAGCGCCAACTTAATTATAAATAAAACCCTATTCAATACAAGATTCTCATTATAACTTTTCCTCATCACAGGAACCGAGGCGGAGACGGCGGAGTTCATGACCGTTTGCATAGAAACTGTACAAAAGTACCCATTGCACGACTACCGTACACCGGTGTTCATCTTTGAACGACTATGCTCCATTATCTACCCCGAGGAGAATGATGTAGGCGAGTTCTTCCTTACACTTGAAAAGGATCCGCAACAAGAAGACTTCCTGCAGGTGACGTAATTGAATTATTTTTGTATATAGGGATTTTAAAGGACTTAAAAGAATCGTTTTTTTATATTTTTACTAACAGGGTCGTATGTTGGGCAACCCCTATTCGTCCTTGGAACCGGGAATGGGTCCGCTCATGCGGGACGTCAAAAACAAAATCTGCACGGACTGCGAGCTGGTGGCGTTGCTCGAGGACGATAATGGCATGGAGCTGCTCGTGTGCAATAAGATAATGTCACTTGATCTGCCTGTGAAAGATGTTTATAAGAAGGTAATTTTATTTTTCAATAATCATGTTGTATGTGGTGGAATTAGTTTTATGTTAATCGAGATGACTGTGTAAGAGGCTAAGAGCAACGGGTGATTTCTGAACAAAACGGAACAGTTAATAGTAAGATCAGTTGTGATAAAACAATTTTTTCATACTTGTTAGTAAAGATTCTCTATATACAATGACATAAATATAAGTAAATTAATAAAAACATTACATAATACTGAGCTTTTCTGTCTCAAATGGAAAACTATTATTTAAAAAATTTGTAACATGTTTTCATATCTCTTTTCTTGCAGGTTTGGTGCACATCAGGTGAAGGTGTAGATGCAATGCGTGTTGTATACCGCATGAGAGGCTTGCTCGGCGATGCCACTGAGGAGTTTGTGGAGACGTTGAGCCAGACTAATGCTGAAGCCGTAGATGATGAACAAGTGTATCGCATGGCTAATGTGCTGGCTGACTGTGGTGAGTTGTAAATTAAACTGTATTGACTTTTTTCCCTTTTCATTTTGTCTAAAATTGTCAGCATCTACAATCTTTGGTGCTTTATAAAATACAATACATACATTGTAATGTAATCGGTAATGAAACGATATCGGTGCAGGCGGGCTGGAGGTGATGCTGCAGCGGCTGGCGGCGATCCAGCGCGTGGGGTGCGCGCGCGCGCTGTGCTCGACGCTGCTGCGGCTGCTGGCGCTGTGCGCGCGCGTGCGGCGCTGCGTGCGCGTGCTGACGCGCGCCGACACGCGCGCGCTGCCCACGCTGCTGCACGCGCTGCACCTCGCCGCCGACGAGGAGCGCGACATGCCGCGCGCGCACCTCGTCTACCAGCTGCTCGAGGTCTGATCGCCCTTCTCATACTCGCTTATTTCATTGCTTCACCATTATTATTATTTATCTTAGTTTTGAAAAAATATAGAAAGAAAGATGAATATCCCATTTTCAGATAATTATGTTGTTACTCAACATCAGTAAGAAAATATCAATTAAGTGAAATTTTTCAGATAATGGAACGAATCCTCACTGTGGCAGCAAGTGAAAGCCTCGAGTCGTTCTTACAGTTTTCGCTCACATTCGGCGGACCCGAATATGTACAAGCTCTACTTAATTGTACTGAATGTCCAGGTAAATAAGAGAGAATTGAAAAAAAAATCCCTTAATATTTTTGTATATAAATATATTAGTATATGAAATTAAAACATTTGTAAGTAGTAATATATAACTCTAGCGATATATAATTTTTTTTACTAGGAATCCGTAACAATTCCGTTGCCCTGGGCCATTTGACTCGCGTTCTGGCCGCTCTAGTCTACGGAAATGATCTCAAGATGGCTATGTTAGTGGACCACTTCAAACCAGTATTAGATTTTGATAGATTAGACTCTGAACAATGGACAGAAGAGGAGTTCCGAATGGAATTGTTCTGCGTGTTGTGCGCCAATATTGAGAGAAATTCTGTTGGTGGCACCCTCAAGGACTATCTGATATCACTGGGTGTGGTCCGCGATGCTTTGGAGTACATTGTGGTAAGTTAGTTCATCAGTTCGTTCATGCATTACGAACCGGTTTCTTTCTTTACGATATGATTAAAATACAAACGTGTAATAAATGTAGTAATGAAAATATAATATATTAACGTTAATTTTCACTACTCAGTAAATATCTGTATATGCAATAGTGCAAATATCTGCTTGAACAGTAATTGTCACATAAAAGCTAACTTTCAAACATTTAATATCGTTGATTGCTGTTAGCCATATTGAAAAAAAATTGCTTAATTATAATTAAAGATATAGGAGCACAAATTAATAACTACATTTCCTTTTCTAGAAACATGCACCATGCGTTAAACCAACGCTTGTATTTACGGACTCAGATGAATTGAAGGAATTTATCAGTCGACCTGCGCTCAAGTATATTCTTCGTTTTCTCACTGGTTTGGCCGCTGATCATGAACCCACTCAGGTGTGTACAATTAGATAACATTTATAACAGTAAAAAAACAGAGAAATGTTTTTATGGAAACGCAAAATTTATAGAAAGGCATAATAAAACATTGACTGTGTTTGATAAAAATATCTTAAATTTCAGTGAAAACTTGAGCAAGTATATATAAATATTTTCCTGACATTGCAGATGCTGGTTTGCGAAAACGTCATACCGATCGTTCATCGGCTGGAGCAGGTGTCATCGGGCGAGCACGTGGGCTCGCTTGCGGAAAATCTGCTAGAGGCGCTCCGCTCGCAGCCGCAGTGCGCCGCCAAGGTGCAGCAAGTACGCGAATTCACGAGACAGGTCGGTTGCATTTTGTCATGTCATACTAGCCCAAAGGTAATGAAAACTTGGAATGTTACAATTGGTTTATTTTTCCTATTCAGGAGAAGAAGCGTCTCGCGATGGCCGTACGCGAGCGGCAGCTGGGCGCGTTGGGCATGCGCAGCAACGAGCGCGGCCAGGTCACGGCGCAGTGTTCGCTCACGCAGCAGGTGGCCGAGCTGGCCGAGGAGGCGGGTGCCGTCTGCTGCATCTGCCGCGAGGGGTACAAGTACCAGCCCACCAAGGTGAGCCGGCACATCGATATCCAGGGCGAGCAACATTCGTTCATTAAGCATTATTAATTGTGTGTTCGAATATATAATTAAAATTATCATTATCGCGCAATTAAATAACGTTACCGATATAGATCGTGGCCCATCAATAACCACTACCATTCCCCGAGTAACGATATTGGTTCAGAAAAAGATTTCATATTTACGACTTCATAATATATCTTTGATTGAATAATTATATAATAAAAGATTACAAATTGACTTTTTATATTTTACAAAATAAACATGTTTTTATATTTGATGGTAGGATGTACTAGGATATAACAATTTTATATCTAGGTGCCACGTGGACACTTTTGACTTCAATCTTAACCGTGTCCGTTATCGTTCGTGTAGGTGTTGGGTATCTACACGTTCACGAAGCGCTGCCCGGTGGAGGAGTTCGAGGTGCGCGCGCGCAAGACGCTCGGCTACACCACGGTGTCGCACTACAACGTCGTGCACGTCGAGTGCCACATGGCCGCCGTGCGCCTCGCGCGTGCTCGGTACGTATGTTTTTACGGACGTAACTTTATTTTAATTATTATGCTTTCAAGTATTTAGACTTTGCCAATTCGTTTTATTATAAACATTTTAATAAACGTTCTTTATTAAACAGATAAATTCTGGTGTAAGTCACATCATGTAAATGATTAATAATGACATTAAAAGATTCTGTGACCCAAATTATTAAACATAATAAGAATTCTTTTTTTTAACTTTAAATTTTAGTGATGAATGGGAAAGTGCAGCGTTGCAAAATGCTTCTACGCGCTGCAATGGGTTGCTGCCTCTATGGGGCCCACACGTGCCGGAATCAGCTTATGCCAGTTGCCTCGCTCGTCATACAACGTATTTGCAGGTTACAAATATAATTTTACTTATATCTGCTTATATAAATAAGTTATATAGACTAAACCTCGTTTTACTTTAGCATCACATATACGCGTTATGTATTTGCGTTACAATTACTATGTACTTGGTTTGGGAGATTAAGTTTACTAAATTCTTAAATATTCTATGTTAAAAATCACTGTACACAAGATTACTTTTTAGTTAATTTAATGCGTTTAATTGAGAATTAACTAAATTATTTAATAGGTGTATACCGACCAATATTACTAAAATATACTTAAGTATCGTGTCGTTTCGGTAGGAATCAACGGGCCACCGGGATATCGGGCACACGTGCACGGTGCATGATCTGAAGCTGCTGCTGGTGCGGTTCGCACGCGGCCGCACCTTCCACGACGACACGGGAGGCGGCGGCCCCCTGTCCAACATGCAGCTGGTGCCCGCGCTCATACACATGGCACTCTACGTCATCAACACGTCAGTATATATATAGCAGCTTTTATACATCACCTCTTGTCTGTTTATCCAGGATATCATTTGGTTACTGATCCTGCTTGATGAGCAACGTTTTTGATTAATTCCAATCCAGGGAAAATATTTTATAATGAGTCTAGACTCTTAGAGTATTTCTTCTGTGTATAGGTGTAAAATTTAGTAGATACGTAATTATGTATTATGCATGTATGTACACTCCTCAATCCAGGACTCGAGTAGCAGCGCGAGAAGTGACTGCGCTTGAGGGCTTCCTGGCGTGGGCGGCGCCGCGCGTGCTGGAGTCGGCGCACGATGCCGACGGGCCGCTCTACTTCCTCACCCTCATGTTGCTGCTTTATCCGCATGCCAAGTATGTGACACATTTACTATGAAGTATCTAAATTATAATTAATCTATAGGAATTCTACTTTAGTAATTTTTTTAAAACTAGAGTGTTTGTACTTATAAATTTTACAAGAAATTAATATTTCCTGTACATATATTTTATTAGCTCAACAGTGGGCCAACCTTTGCTACTGTATATTTATCTCTAGGCGTCAATCGTCAGTTTTTTTAATGTCGTAAATATCGAGCACACGGCGTGTCCCCCAGATGGCGCGCGCACCGCGTGGAGCTGCTGAAGCGCATGCTGGTGACGGGGCACGCGCGCGGCGCCGCGCCCGCCGGGCCCGCCCTGCGCGCGCTGCCCGCCGACCAGCGCGCGCCGCGCCCCTGGAACGACTACAAGCCCTACGCCATCTTCCTCGCCCTCCTCGACCAGCTCTACAATGTCATGTTCAAGGTACGTCGCGACGCCGCTTTTATTTTATCGATTTAAATTACGGTGCTTGCACTTTTAAATGTCATCCTCTTGTATACATTTTGTAAAGCGAGGGTGGTATGCATTACAAAAATATGTCGAACTGTACTTTATGAAAATAAATATTTCAGAACGTTGCGGCCACGACCGTTGAACAGTGGCCGATCAAGCTGGCGGAGTACATCCGACACAACGACGAGGCGAACGCGAAGGCGGCCGAGCGCATCGTGAGTACACTGACGGACGAGCTTTTGCCGTGCGCGTCGCTGGCGGAGTTCTGCGACGCGGCGGGGCTGCTGGCGGACGTGCCTGAGCCCGACGCGCTTCTGCAGACGCTGCTCGACGAGCAACCTTGAGAACGGCCTTTCAGGCCCTACTGCCTCACCTACAATGGATGTATGGCCTGCTAGCTGCTCCTCTCCTCTTCTGGCCATTCTCGCCACCCGAACCACGATACGATTGCATTTTAAAAAGATTGTAACTCTTTTTCAAATTAATGATGTTCACGTATTTAATGATGTTATAATATTTATTCAAATTGATGTTGTCTATAATAATTTAATCATATTTAACCGCTGTAACGGGTGCTTTATGAATAGCAATAGCTTATAGAACTTTAGTTTCAATAAATTTATTTTCTGCTTTCAATATGTGTGTTTTAACCCACTTTAACTATTTTATAATCAGCATAATATGCAGAAGTAACAAATAGAAAACGTAAGTTAAATATATCATTACATACCTACAATATGTACTTATGATGATACAATTGATACAATTTTAAGAGTAGAAAGACCCTAATAATCTTCTGATTAATCTCGACTATTTTGCAATGTGCCTTCGTCACATTGTTATGATAATATGTCGCTCGATTGCAGCGTAAGACTCACGATTACCTAACGAATGGAACATCAAGATAAATGCATTATAATCAAAGATTTTAATATAATGCCAATAATATTAAATTCAACTAATAAGCGATTAGATAATAGAATACTAGGTAGCATGTTGGCGCTGTTATTGGAACTTTATTATATTTAGAAAAAAATTTGAACAACGCTTCACACTCGCTTTCAATCGCAATTACGTTTTAACTTAGCCACCAGAACTGGTCCAAGCAATTTATCTATGAAGGAAAACGTTGAAGAGTAAATTTATTTTCCCATTCCCATTTACTACTATTTACTACTATTGACAATCACTTTCAGTCAATAACTTTAGTTTATGTAATTTTCAAATTCTGTTGTTGATCGGTGATTAAAAGTAGATGCTGATTTATCAATATAAATGTTCCAGTCGTTTTGTTGCCTGACTAACATAATAGATGGCGTTGTATTACATTGGCGTTGTATTATAATGGAATGTAGACGAAGAATAAGCACTAAGACAATATAAAACCTATCTCTATAGTCTTTAAATTAACATAAATTTTGTGGATCGTTTTATAGCAATAATATAAGTATGCAATATACATACATGAGACGAGTTATCGTAAACCCTAGATATAGTAAACTAAATAACCATAGCCTGAAGATTGGAACAATATAAAGCTAATTTACATTCATAGTAACAAACATTACATTGTATTTAAAACAGAAATCTAACTTTATCTACCAACGCGTATAAATATTTTGTACACATACACGTACTCCTCTATGGTATAGTAATAATAGGTATAATAAAATCAGATCGTCTACCAAACTAGACTGACTCTAGAGCAACGCATATTGTTGTATGTGATAATTATACTTGCTAATTTAGTATTATCTAAATGCCTTGATGATTATGAATAACTGGAGCCTAATATGTTCTACATTCTCGAGACGCGGCGCATAGTTCGGGCATGCAGTCTATATTGTATTTCTTTTTTTGCTTGTTAAAGCCTGAACAATGAGGGTATAGGCATAAGAACTAATGCTGAAATGTAGAATTAAAAAAAATAATTTCATCGTAATAATAGGCTATGAACAAGTTACTTAGTTATAATTATAGGTACCTATAGGATTTTTAAAAATAAATGACAAAAATAATAATAGTAATAATAATATATTTATTTCGGTATAAACATTTATAATGAGTTCATGTTGACAAAGTACATTTGCTATACAACAATTACTCCAGGTTAGTGGGAACAGCAGGCGTTCACCAACCACAGACATTCTAATACAAACATTTGTTATTGAACATCATTATTCCTTAGCGTAGGTACTTTATTCAAATAATATAAATAAAACTTAAATACTTTCGCATATTCTATCTTAGCATCTAAATATTATCTTACGTGCACCTCGTGAAGTATTTATAACACTGTATCGTTTGCCGGACTTTCGATGAAGATTTATTATTCATATATTTTAATTGATACTATATTTTTTAATAGTAAGATAACTGTAAATTTAACAACGGTACAAGCCCATGGATAAATATTTTTTTAATACATCGATTCAAATAAGACATATACAAAATTCATAAGATCAATGTCATAAACGCTACTTTATCCATGGGCTTATACACAGGAGTGTCTCGCATAACAACCGAAAATAAATCCATATAATCACGCATCTTGGGATTCTTCAATAAATCTTCCCATAAAACATACTCTATATAAATGCTATGTAGCCCTGAACGGGCATAATTTTATCCAACTGCATGTAAAATATAAGAATCTATGGATCTTTTCGAGACGGTAGTCATGCGAGAGCGCTGTATACTAAGTAAGGCACAATGAGATTGTCGGCTTATCGCAGTTAGAAGTCGTAGGAGCCGCTCTCGTCCGTCTTGCCGATGCGGAAGATGAATCTGTACACAAGACCCGCAATCACACCCCCGGTCACCGGCGCCACCCAGTACACCTGAAAATGAAACATGTGATCTATTAATAAGGATATATTTTTATATTCTATTGATACTGTTACCGTTTGTGGATGTTGATAAAGAAACGATTTTATTGACAAAGTAGGTATATCTATTCCAGGATTTTATTTGAAACAGATATTTACAATATCAACGACTGGCAAAATATAGGGAGGTACATTAGCGATGAGAGATTGTTTTAGGAGAACGATAAATTAAATTTATAACGATCAATTAAGTTTATACTACGCCGATTACGTTCGTCGAAATAAATAGAAGCTACCTACAAAAAGTAAGTATTATAGATAGATAATAAATAATATTATAGATAGACAGCCAGACAATACACACATTATAAAATCGTCATCATGGCACCTCGTATATAGTAGCTATAGATATCTACTAACGATTATCTGCGACTTCTCTTCAATTCTGATCTAAATTATCCCGTAAAAGTTATTTCCTTGCTGATAAAACTAGCGAACAAATCAGTAGGTACATCTATTTTGGAGATTAGCCGGGACAAACAGACAGGTAAGTAGATAGAAAAAAAAAGGTACTATTTGGATAACGTAAAAAAAACCGTCTGAGGCTACAAAAGTTAATTAGAAAATCACATGCCTACAATCATATATTGAAATAGAACAGACGTATTGTTTCAACGGAAACATAACAAGATTTCACTTGCACTTTCTGTGAAACGAATGAAATGGGCAGTTGCCGTGATCGAATGCAATAAAAAATAATAGATTTACTGTACGTGGAGACGACATGCCGTAACAAGTCATGTGACTGTTGCATGCAAATTTTCTGAAGTCATCTAACACACATCCGACGTTATACAGTCAACCCGGTAACCTGAATCACATAAAGACATTGGAGAGAAAGCTATGGTTACATGTTGTTAATCAAGTGGGAAGAATACCACGATTCGATCATGTGATGTGGAAGCTTGTTAACACTATAATTATTTGATTCTTTCCTGGGTGTTTCTTGTTTCATTTGAAACAATTGCACGCAATCGACACTATTTTTTTTTTAATGAATAAATAATTTCTATAATCGTTGTCGATAAACGTTAATATTAGCTTTAAGCTAAACTATTCCTTAAATACCTACTCACTACCGATGTTATAAAATCTAATGGTGATCTGTACGCAATTAATTCACTCTTAGCGATTTTTAATAATAACAATACTATGTTAAATAGCATTATTTTCATTATTGTCAACATGCCATTCATGTGGTAGGTAAAT
>DWEE01002865.1:0-11076 GCA_018245755.1 Parelbella macleannani
TTCGTTAGTAATAACACAATTTTTAATAAAATGTACCTACATTTAAGTATGTATTCGAAAAATTGTTACTTTCCAATTTGTGTTAGTTAATATTGCGATAACATTAGATAAATAATTGTTAAATATGCAATCAGTGTAATGAGCTCTTGTTCATTACAATTTCAAATGCAAATTGCAATTTGTAATTGCAATTGAAATACTTGTTTAAACTGATATAAATTACTATCGATAGTAAACAGTCGTGCCAGACGGAAGTATACTTAGTAAGTAGATATCGGGTAATTTTTGAAGTCTTCTGGTAATCTAAACTTAAGCAAAATTGAATTGTCTATTTGTAATATCAAAATAATAATTGATTAATGTGCCTGTGAAAGTATATACGGTTCATATAACAAAACCACATTTTTTTATTTTTGTCTGTCTGTCTATTTAATGCGGGTAATGTCCGAAATGGCTGATCCGATTTCGTCGGGACTTTTAGTCAACAGATAGTTCATGTTATGAGGAGTAAAGTAGACCATTTATGTTTAAAAAAACGTTTAAGCCGTCGCGAATAACGTCGCTAATGTACCTATAATAAAGTTTAGCATACATTCTCCAGACTTTTCGCTGGAGTAAAGAAGTATGCGGTTGACGGTCAAGTACTAGTCGTCGGCCAGTTCTAGAGTTTCTATCTCAGTAGTTCAGAACTAGTATATCAGTTACAGTATCTCATGCTCGTCGTAACAGGTGACCTAAAGGAAATAGCAGGTTTTACGTCCCAGCACCAAAAAAGGCCTGGTTTCTCTAAAATAAAATAGTAGCTGTCTCAAAACGTTTCGGTTGTTGTCTTAGAAACGAGCATATTTATAAAAAGTGTATTACAATTTATTTTTATTTAATTATGCAAGAGAGGCACGTACATAATTTAACTGTCATTCTATATTTAAATAGCGTTTTGCATTAGTGTCTGCATAGCAAACAAAATTTTAAAAAGAGTCCTAAATTCAAAAATGGAGCATAGAAGTAAGCATCACAGAGAATTCGCACACGATCTTACTTATTTATTGATTTATATATTCAACAGATACACCATTAGCTTATCACTATACATTGATAATTTCAATACATTTCAGTTTTGTTAAAAGTGACTTGCCTCTAAAGGTATATACAGCATTCAAAGTAATATCGCAGCTGAACAGGATATGGCCTAAACTAACTTAACTTACCTAACTTATGCTATACTTTAAAATTATATTTATATTTGATTGCGCTGAATCAGTGTAGCGTAGCGAAGTTCACCTATCTGGTTCTCTCATATAGCTATTAGTATAAAACTGTTTTCTCTGTTGATTATTTACAGTACACTCCGCTTCAAATAGCCGGTGACAGTTTGCAGGCAGGACGTGCGTTGTGATCCAGTGAGTCTTTTAGTGTTTTTTTTTACTGTGGCCACTGTACCATTTGATAAATAGACGAGCTAAATAAGTAGCAATAGCGAAATTTTCCGATTGCACATAGTTACTAGTATATGGTTTAGACGTAGCTCCGATCTAGTGTTTTTGTGCTAGTAATATAATACTCATTGTAATATGCGGAAAATTTTCTAATCCAGAGTTACAAATATTTGACAATATACCTAGATAATATTTAATCTATTCACTTATAAAAAAATAAATTTTAGAACGAAGTTTAAAAGGTAGATACCCCTTAAATATGCCGTGTGATCCGAAATATAGGTATAATGCGTTCTAATAAAAAAAAAAGTAATATACATTTCTTCCAATGTTCTATTTGAATTTCTAGGATATCTTCTATTTAATATTACTGTTTAAGTGTTTGCAAATCTGTATTTATAATTAATTTCCCATACCGTGACAACAACAATCTGCCAGAACAATGCTGCGTTATCGTACGTTGCAGGTACGATTCGGGTTTCTTCGGGTTCTAATATTTGAGTAATTGTCCTTGAATCCCATATTAGACTACCCATGTTCATCTCCATCAGAGTAATGTCAAAACAATAAATGTATTCGAATGCTAACTATTGAAACGAAAATTGCTTTAATGGCTACTTATTTGTATGCAAATTACGTTTATAACAAACTTAGTTCTAGTCTTTGAAAAAATGACAGTTAATACATTGAGTATTGCTCAAAAATTTTAAAAGGTCGTTACAAGGTCATTGCGATAATCTGGTTAAATTTAATTTATGTCATTCACTCTCAGACAACCTTGGGTGATGGAGAATCATATGGTAGATGCATACTTTACCACGAAAATTAAATACACACGCACAGACATTTATTATGTATGTATGTATATACCCACATAGTACGTACCTATATATATACATTTGTAATAGTTACTATTATTATCACCTCAGCCTTTCATCGTTCCACTATTGGACGCAATCGCCTTTCAGAATGAGAAGGGTTAAGGACACAGTCTGCAACGCTGCCCAAGTGTCAAACCTTTTTGTAAGGGAACCTTTTACAGGCGAGATGACTGCCTCTTAACTTACACTTTTATTTATCACATCAATATGATAAAAAGTCGATGGAATGCAATAGTCGGCTGGAATGGCCGTCAAAAACTTTGCAATTAAATGACATAAGCAGAAATGAAATTTTTCGATGTTCCTAGCCACTGATATGTTTTTAAACTTGCAACGTGTAATTTTAAAAACTTAGCTTTTAATTTTATTCATAAACTTCTTTTAACAGGATACTTTTATTTGATTTTTTGTGAAACGTTACATATACCTACGCTGTTTCCAAATAAATAGTATGCTGCAACCTTAATTATGCTCTTACTTCGCAATAATGTATTACCCGATTTTTGAAGTACCCACTACATTTGGAGTACTGTGAACTTACGCTATGTGAAATTTGATTGTGGTCTGATTTCTCTCTTTTAAGAAATCCATGAAAATAATCCGTCAGTTGCCGTAAAGAGGGAAATTGCGATTGACCTGTGTACGGATCAGACGAACGTATAATAACAACTAATTACGCTTTTTATAAATAATTTGATTTACTACTATGGTCATAGGCTCAACACCTATTCCACACGTCTCACAAAATGTAAACATAACCGGTGAAACGTGGGAGTGTAGATACTACACTCCTCTGGTCACCCCTTCGGGGTTTCCAGGCGTGATGTTAGGTTTTCGCCACGATTATCGTTATATCGTAAGTTCTTTGGATACTTGTTTATTTAGTTGTTTGGATGATAAAATATGTATGCCTACCATACATGTCCTGACATAATTATGTAGACATTTTAAATGCTTAGATAGTTTTATTTATCAGTAGGATGTTTTCGTATTATCTTTATAACAATTTGTGCTTAGTTAAAAGAAGAAAAGAAAACATAATTAAGCTATAGCTAATAGCCAAGAGTTTCAAACTAACTTAATATATGTAATACATAATTATGTATACAGAGATGAGCATCGCTCAGTTGCACGTTATTGGAGAGACTTATTGAGGTCCACCCGTGGCTCATAACAGGCACACATTATTTTGGTGTAATATGACATACAAACTTGTTTTTTTTTTTGAATATAGAATATTAAAAAGTAATCACGCCCGTAATCAACGAAGAGGTAGGCAGAGGAGCGTGGTACACACCCACGTTTCGCCAGTTACGTTTACATTCCTCTATGTAATCAGTGGTGAGCATATTGCTATACATCGAGCACAATCCAGATTCTAAGCCACTACTAGAAATTTCAAAATAGAAAAATACAATTATACCCGATCCGGGGTTCGAACCCAGCCAATCACTCGACCAATTAGGCAGTAATAGAATCAAAATAGGTAAATGACTACTTTCGTTCCAGAACTAATATGCCCTTCGAAAGAAAATGGGATGACAGCTGCCCTAGGGTTTGGGACAAATGGGAGTCGAAGGGCCACAGCTACATCATCCAGGATATCCCACCTGAAGACGATGAGCGAGCACTGCAGATTCTTTTAGAGCACCTTTGCCCTGATGAGCCATTATGCAAACTTAGTGGTAAGTATTTCATTACAAAAATAGCATATTATGGTCTAATTTATAATCTCCTCTGATGATCAAGGTACTATATCCTAGCTCATATGAACCTTCTGCTTTACAAAATTGTATGCGTCTTTATTATTAAATACCGCTCGCTACCATCGACTGCTATCTTCATCAATGACATATTCAAAATTATAACTTATCACAAATAATTTTAAAATAGTCGTTTATAAATTATTCATAAAACTTCAATAAATGGGTTTTCGTGTTTCGTTCTTATAATTAATTGTTTTTTTTTTGTATACAGATCTGGTAAGCGACCCAGAAAGCATGGCAAGCATAAAAAACTTCTGGGTGGAGTGCCTGTCTCAACGCATGAGCCTGGGCTGCTACACGGTAGTGGAAGGGAAGAAGACTCTAATCGCATTGAACGTGTGCGTTGTGGATTCTGTCGGCAATAGGTTCCCCTCAACGCCAGTGTGTATTGGCCGTATATTTGTTAATTTGGCATTGAAAATGTGCAGATTATTGCTGCTAATTTGAATATTTAAGGGCACAAAACGATGTGTGCCCAGAGCAGTCCAACAATTACATCTTTATAACGTGAACACATTATTAAAACGTGGTTTATTTACTTTATAAAAACATGATGGTTAGCCCTCCAGATCTGAATTGAAGTCGACCATCTCAGTCCTTAGAAGTAGCAACGCGTCTTCTATCGATTTTTAATGGGACAGACACTCTAATAATAATGATCTTTATATTCTAAGTACACCAACTGTACTAATATTGCTAACAATACCAGTGCTACAGTGTTTTATTTTTATTTTATTTTATGTTCGAGATTTGCTGCAGATGTCCATATGTACAGCCTCTTTGGCTACTAAACTAATTCTTCAACTAAAATATTGTAAAAATGTACAGTGAAAGCGACTGAGCCCTCTATATTTTGCAGCTTCTCTTGACTATAAGAGAGACAGTTTTTCGATTGTTAAGTCATTATATTTCTAATTTTTGCAGATCGCGGGCTCGGCTTGGAACAACGTCTACAATGCGATGGCATTTTTAGTGACCAAGATGGACTCCTTTGAATATTTAAAGCTAGATACGCTGCTGCACGCGTACGGCTTAGTCGTCACACGGGAGTTCAGGGGAGGCAGACTGGGAGCTAAATTATTAATGGCGAGGTTTGTTTAGTTCTGCATTTGAATGAATGAATAAATTCATTCAATTATTTATTCATTCATTAGGCTAGCATTTCGCCGCAATTTCGACTGACGGTAAGCGCAGAAGCGTCCTAGGATGGAGCGCGCATGCCCTAGGAATGTATCGCTATGTTAAGAATTAGTAAGGTAGGAAGGATTGTAAGAATTAAGAATCAATTAAATTATTTACCGTTTTAATTCACCTACTTTTCGGGACAGTCCGATTCTTTCCAACGCGACTTCGCTGCGTTAACGGGATCTCAAGAAGAGAGACCTTCCGTATATCAGAAACTAGTTGACCTATCCCAAAAAAACGTACATAACTTAAGTCGGTATTAAATTACAAGTAATGTTACTATCTCCTTCGTTTTAAGCCATTTCTCCTGTCAATTAAGAAGACGTTTTGTTGTTTTATTTACAGGCAACCCCTCGCCCTATCCCAAGGTGTGAAAGGCACATCAACAGTGTTCACTGGAGCGGCGTCCCAGAAACTCGCCGCTCGTTGCGGTTTCATAAGCATTCAAGAAGTTACCCTGAAAGAGATAGCAGAAGCCGGACTCAACTATCCGAAAACAGACCACGTCGTGAAGCTAATGGTGAAGAAGTACTGTGAAGAATAGAGGAGTAAAATAATACGTTTATAATAATTTATTTGTTACTGCTTGTCTGGTCAGTAGGACCAGTGGTGTGTCCGTGGCTTTTTAACCGGAAGTTATGGGTTTGATTCCCACCCGGACAATGGCTAGTTTATTTTCTGTGTCTAGGTATAAAAAACTATCTTTGTAAATATACATATATCATTGTGTATTAGATAATCGTGAGTGGAAATACTTTATGATATTTATTATTGTATTAATTATTGCCATGGAGTCGGTTATGGATACCTATTAGCTCATATTATTATAAGTAGTTTGATTCGTCCAAACATAGTCAGTCAGTCAGTCAATCAATCAATATTTACATCATTGGTCATGTCATGTTCTTGTCTACCCGCACTTGACCAGCGTGGTAGACTATGACCTCAACCCTCTCAATATAAAAGGAGACCCATATTCCAACAGTGGAATGACAAATGGGTCGATCATGTTCATGTCTTGTTGGTCAAGTGATTGCAAGCAGGACTGCTGATCGAGACAAGTGCCTCTGGACCCAGCAGGGCTCGATTCTCGAAATACTTTTGAATTTTTGTAACTTGAAGTTACTGGTAGTGGCTCGGAGTCTGGTCTGTGCCTGGTGTACGGCAATAGGCTCACCACCCGTTCCATGCGACTGGTGTGATATGAGTGTACTATTCATCCCACATGCCTCTTCAAGGATTACATAAGTTTATGTTGCATTGTTCCGAGATTAAGACCATCGACATTACCATAAGTCGCTACCCAATGCTGAACAGTCTTGACCACTTTGGACCACGCTGCACCAATACGCAATAATGTACGTCCCATGTGATTTACAGAGCCACAAACTAGGTAGGTACTAAATGTTTAGCTCAAAATAAAAATCGTATTATTGTAATTATAAACTGTAATAAACAGTAAGCATTGTGTAATTATTTAGTTAAGATATTATTATCCACTATATCATAGATAAGTTGTTTTATTTTATTCATTATTTACAAACATTTAATTTAATAGGCAAATGTTAGAAAGAAATCATTCGAAAGCTGTGAAATTGTTATCATAGTAACCGCAAGTAGGAGGCATCTGAAAAATAAAATAGCAAATATTTTTATAATAAAATTATTTATTATTAATACATTAACATTATTGTCATATTTTAGGGAAAAGTCCGATTTCAAACAAACCGCTCACTCTATCTATCTCAAGAGAATCCGTCGCAAAAATATTGAAAGAATAGATAGATATTTTATTATTTCATTTCGTTACAAGTCGCTAATCTATGTATATTAAATTTAAAACATTTCAAAAAACGAAGTCAGCGCCATCTTTTTATTCATTCACAAAATACTACTGCTATCTTGCACCAATTAATACTTGTCTTTGGCAAACGATACTCTTTACTAGTTTGAAATGAAATGCCATAATCACCTAAGCTATGAAGTTAGTCTATTCACATATAGATCGTATATAATTGATTTTCATCAGCGTTCTTATGCTTTGTATGAACTATACGCACTCTTGTCAGTCAATTATAATCGATTCCCGTTTTCAATTTTGTTTACGAGTAATCGATTTCCGATATACACGATTGTTCGTTTGCTATCAGTCCTAACAGTCATAGTCAAAGGTTAACGGAAAATAATCTATTGGCTTTCAATTTGAGTATTACTCAATGGACGATATGAAAGGGACTTTATTTTATGCTATTTAGGTCGAAATTCCGGTAAACAGTGTTGCTCGGGGTTAGGTGGGGTTTCGTCTGTTAAGTAGGAGGTGAGCAGAACCGGTGGGCAAACCGGGATCCGCCTGGATATCAACCAGGCCGCGTCCCGGTCCGAGAGCGGGTACTTTTTGATGTCTGCGAAGCACACATTTATACTTTCGTCCGAATAAGGAGGCCTGAAAAGAAAATTGAAAAATGAGAACATCGATTTAAAAGGGCAACATATATTTCAGTACCAGTAGATGTTAATGGAACCAAAAAAAATTTCGTATCAGTCTGACAGTCGAGCTAGTTCATGCGATTCGGTGGGGAGGTAGGTAAAATAGAGGACGCTAACGTAGGTGTCACATCTGATAACCAAATTAGATTCGATTTAGGCACAATAGGAGGTACAGGGATCTCGTAAAAGTGAAATAGTACTACAAATAGGATTAGGTATGTAGTACTATAATAGTGCTAGGAGGAGGAGGGTGCACTGACTGGTCGGGCAGGGCGCGGCCGCCGCCCGCGGCCAGCAGGCGCGCCAGCAGCGCGCGGCGCGCGGCCGGCGCGTGCAGCAGCGCCGCCGTGCGCGCGAACGGCCCGCCGCGCCCCGCGCCCCGCGCCGCGCGCCACCGGTGCGCCGCCGCCGCCAGCGCGCCCTCCGCGCCGCGCGCCGCCGCCACCTCGCCCGCCACCGGGTTGCCCCACTCGTACTCCTCCTCCTGACAACAGACAACAGACCACATTCTCACTCATCCCACCGCGAGGAAAACGAACCGACAAACGAATGCACGTACTGTAGCAGTTGATAAATAAAATTTGTCGATATTAGCTAGGTGACGAGACTGCTATTATATGAGTACGGAGTATTACGAAAGATATATTGCTAGCTACAAGGACACGGGATGAAACCGACAGCCAATTGTGCGCTATCTATACTAGTTGCTTGTAAAAATAGCAACGCACTACTCCAGCCACATATAATTGATATATAAAGGATTTAGTCGCCCCCTACAACGAACAAGTTTTCTACATATTATGTACTCGTATATATTATGTAATTCTTACAACATATAAACAAAACTTGATTTAAATAAGAACTAGTAACCACGACGACACAAATACAGATTGTACATTAAAGTTGCCGTTATTATAGATATCGCAAATTTATACATACTTTTATATTCATAATTCGGAATTCCTATACAAACTTTCATATAAAAATAGGTATTCCAAAACATTTAAGTAACAAACCGAAAGAAAGGTGCCGGCGGCGCGACTTCTTGTAATATAAGAGGGGTGTAGAATCCACTTTCCGGCTGCAATGGACCCCAACATTTTCTCACTCCTCCCCGGAGCCGAGCACAAGAGATGAGTTGCATCCATATCAAACTCCGCCCCTTCGCTGACCACGCCCCCTAGGTAGTGGATCATTTCGATTATTTCGTCGCGATTCTGCTGAAATAGACAGTAATTTTATATTTTTTACATGAAATTGAATTGCATAGAAATTCATATGTAAAAGATTTATAATATTGTTTTGATTTTTCTATCATCCTCAGCTTGCGTTCCACACAAACATTTTCTAATGCGCCTAAAAATGTCTATAAATAATAAGTATTTGTGGCGTTTGCAAATTGCACGTAGGCACTTATTGAGTGTAACGTTTTATAATAATACTACTCACATCGACATTAGATGACAGCATAAATTTCTTCACATGATGGTCTTCCCATCCGACTGTGTTCGGCTGCGAGTGCTGTGCGGCTGGCTCCGATTCTGGTTCCGGTTCTGGAGCTGAAATAACGGCATAGATGTCGGTTACGATCGTATACATTTTTTTTAAATCGCTAGATGTTTCGATGCCGATACGATTTACAAATATGTATGTTATTAACTTTAGATAATTATGGATAAATATCACGGGCATCTCTCGAGGCGACTTCAGAACTTCCTAAAGATGCTTAACTTGAACATGCGATGACAATAATTCGCGTTGCAACAGCGTCATATAGTAAGCATCAAGCCTCCGCCAGTAATTCGAAAACTTCCTAAGCACGGTACACATCTGGACTATTCGTCCTGGAACAGCATAGCAAGCATAAGGCCTCCGCCGGGAGCGACGGTTTACGTACCGGGCGGCGGCGCGGGGCGCGGGGTGGAGTCGCGGCGGCGGCGGTGCGCGCCCAACGCGTCGCTGAGGCGCTGCAGCTGCGCGTCCACGGCGGCGGGCAGGCCGCTCGCGTTCGAAGCGCTGAACGCGCTGCGGGAGTTTGTGTCCTCCGCTAAATCCCCACATCGCGGCGTTCTCTGTTCATTATAGTGTTATTATTTAATGTTATACTATAATCAATCAACGTTTACGTGCAGTTGTAGTTTATCGTATGTACACGCACCGCCTGAAACCTAACTCGATCTAGGTACGTCAATTAGATCTGAAAAGAGTTCTGAATAACAATTTGTGTGTGAATATTGTTTGTTATGAAATCCAGTATTTAAATAAACGTAAAGAAATCGGTAATGCGGTAGTTTGACCACAACAAGCTAAACAAGTGCATAGTTTCTTAGTCAACACTATAAACTCAAGCAATTTCATACAATCAATAAAGTAAACATAATTATATACCTTATCTTCTGACATTTTGATTTTTTTCGCTGGTGGTGTATCCATTTGCTCCTGCAACATAACAAATCAGTCTCGCAACTTTAGTTTTTCATATTTATGTACAAAAAAATTGATTGTTATTATGGCATTTTTCAGTGTCGTAAACAGCGAGAGACGATATCGACTATTTTATATTGACACTGCAATCCGTACTTTATGTCTAATGTAAATATTATAAGACCTTAAGATTTATGTCATTCAGTGTACTTTGAAATAAATTATGAAACGTTGACTGTTAGTGTTCTATAGGTAAGTAAATATGTAGTTATATACTTGTAGGTGTAACTTTCGTGGAGCCACTGGATGCTCAGCCGGAGGTGTGGTGGACACGTCACTGTTAAACTGCGCCAAGAAGCGGTTCCGAATTTCTGATAGAGGCTGCAAAGTAAAATAATTCTATTGAAAAATGAAAATATAACTATGCCAGTTTGTGCAACCGATAGTTTTGATGCAGGGGGCATGTAATGCAATTTAGTAGATATTTCAGGACAGATTTTAACAGTAAAAAGTTCACATTTGAAATACGATTTCAAGAGCTTCAATTACAAAAACTGTAGAATGGTCAGAGAATAAAATTTAATTATATTATGTATTTTTATTTTAGTAATTTTTGTCTTATATTTATGAATACATGTATGATTGATATTAATCAACAGGTGGCTCGCAATTAACTGTTCAGTGAGAACGTTTCAGCTAACTCCGAGATGTTAACGGGGAAGAGGAAAAGGAGGGAAAAAGGAGCGAGCGAGATGTAACATAGTAGATATAATGTAGAGGTCGTTTAAAGGACGATAGCGGGCGAGGGCAGGGTAGGGGCGGGTGCGAGACGTGTACCGTGTGCGCGCGCGGCGGCGGCGCGCGCGGCGGCAGCGCGGCGAGCAGCGCGCGCAGGCG
>DWEE01002866.1:0-11075 GCA_018245755.1 Parelbella macleannani
GGGTTGAGGCCTAATGCCGCAATATTCGTAAATTAAGAGGCTCCGCCGGCGAGAGAGTCGGTAAATATTATTTTTTTATGTTAATAACCACCCGATTGCGTTAATAAAGCTTTACATCTCGTAATTAGTCGAGCCATTGTCTGCAGAGGCGGTGGAGCGGAACTGGAGATGAATTGAGACAATCCTGGCGAATCAAAGGTTTAGACTAAACGAAAGATATCAATTGTAACGTAGGAATCGTTTTGTTCAAGACGTATTATTGTTAGTTTAAAGAGACGGGCCAGTTTAAAATTTGCATTGGAGACTGGTCGGAATGAGATCATTTGGGGAATGTCTTACGACAAAGGATCTCTAACAAAAGATGGTTAAAACATAATATATTATGTATAGTTTTGGAAGCTGTCGATGGGATACGAGAGGCATTGAAATAAAGTCGTCAAGGGTCATTAACATACTTTTAATTTGTCCACTGATTAGACTAATGTTGAGGTTGCAGCTCGTCATATCAATAATTTCCTCTTCTCGCTATTAGAGAATGTAGGTAGGGGTGAAATAGAAGTTAGCTCAACTCGTATATACATAGGTACATAGGTAAATATTAAAGCTACCTTATGTTATCAAACAAGATAGATCAATTGTTCTCAACGTTCAAAAAACCATTGAAACAAGCATTTCATTTTACATTTGCTTCGTGCTCTGTCGTTGCGTCACCTCAGATACTAATCTTTTTAAATATTATGTAGATACATATAATACTAATATAGTTCGATTTATTTCGAATCATCATATAAACCATTAACTCGATCCGTATAAAATTGAATCGTTCCGCTGTCATCGTCGCAGCAGTGGGTCCATTAATTAATAATTTAAACAATGGTGTTCTTAATTCGCGGCGGCTTGACTGAGCCACAGCGAAAATATTTGCCATGTATAAATTCTCTCTCGGATGATGAAGACAACCCTTCAGCGCCGCGCCTACTTTATAGCTCTATTTGTGTATTTTAATTACTGTCATTATATGCTAATGACTACCATCCCTTTTTCTTATCCTCCTAAATGGGTTACTGCAGAGTTATATCTATATCGTGCAAGTCTCCAAGATTTAAATAATAATAATGCCATTCAGCGCCTCGGAACGATTATTCCTTTAATTTTTTCCAACGGCCGAATGTTTTGATTAATTGTTTCGCCGCTGTTAGGAGATTTCGACTGTAATTTGTTTTGTGTTATTAACTTGACGAGGAAGTCGTTTACCGACTCGGAAAATTTGACTTTTTGTTGTATTTGGGATTTTTTTCTGTCTGCTACTGCTATTTGTTTTTGAAATATTATTGCGGTGTCGTTATGATGGATTTACCTTGAAGTTTTATATGTTATTGAATTATATATAATGTACTATTACGAAAACTTAACGAATTTTTTTGACATTTTTAAACAGAATTGAAAATTCAATAAGCAAAATTATAATTAGCACTTAAAAAAGCATTTAAATATTTTCAACTGTTGTCAAAGTATCCTCATTTGAGTAAACAGCCGTACGGGTTTTTCGCTTTGTATTTCTTAACACTTTTTGTTTCCCTTATTTCAAAAGTGTTTTAAGGAACGCGAAAGAAATCTCACACTCAGCGCGACAAGTGTACATATTGGCGTTAATACCCTGTGTTGTGGCACGTCTGATGCAAATCGGAGAGATCTCGCATCTTAACGACACACATTTTCTTTCCCTCGCGCCGCGAAACCTCCAAATTCTTTTACATAATCATGTGTTGAAAATATAACAGCTTTTTAGCGTGGGGCTTGATAAACTCTATTTATGTATGCAGCGTACGTAGAGAATATAATACTTACGAGTATTTAGCATAATCTTCGGTTGATTTGCGCCCGCTTTCAGCGTACCGAATGAATTTGTATTAAACTGCATATAGAGTGGCTTGGAACGTGGAATAAGCTTGGAAGAATGCAGGGGCACGTAAATATTTATTTTAGATTTAAATGTTTTTATAAAAACATGTAATAAAGGAAGTAGGGTTAATTAGTTCATAAATGTTATTTGTTGTGACTGTTGGCTTTACATGGTCCATTATTGAATAAATAAGATTAGATATTATGTTTGGTGCATTATTAAATAAATAAGAATAAAATGCAATGTTATTGTTCTTTTGCATCTTCGTAACTTACAAGACTTTATAACCTGCCATGGCCGAGTATCGTGTACCGTAAT
This sequence comes from Parelbella macleannani, assembly GCA_018245755.1. Classification (NCBI taxonomy): domain Eukaryota; kingdom Metazoa; phylum Arthropoda; class Insecta; order Lepidoptera; family Hesperiidae; genus Parelbella; species Parelbella macleannani. The sequence continues at coordinate 2,222 of DWEE01002866.1, forward strand.
AAAAATTAGGTGTGTACGACTCACCTTCTAAAAGCGTCTTTACGTTGCTCCCCGTAATTTAGGCATCGTTGAAGACATCGTCTGTCCATATTTACCGACACCGTTGCTTTTTACGCAGTCATTTCGCCGTGTTTATGACCGCGTCACTGCATTATCGTTACGTCACTGCGTTATCGTTATGTCAAAAGGGGTTTAATGTCGTGTTTCGTGAGAATTTTTTGGAGTTTTTTAACATTTATGTTTTCCGGTATTTGTTTCTTTGTGATTACATTGATATTCATTTACTTGTGATGCGATTAAAACAATTAAATGTGCAAGACATACGTTTGTGTTAAAATGCCATGGAATATATTATGTAGCTGGCACGTAGAAATGGGCTTTATTTTGAGCGCACATTGAAACAAAAGTTCATAAATCTGGAAATGTAATGCAGATTCACGTAACATATTCCAGTGTAAGTTTTATATATATGGCACAGTATGTAACTGAAACTATCTCGTGTAATATTAATATCTCAATAGAATTGGCGAAATTTATGACATACTGCCACAGCCGAACTAGCTGAATGCTTGGACGAATGCTAATGTCGCTATTATCGAGTCGCTCGACTCACTGCTTTATATTTATGGCAAATGAAAATCCAGTACTGAAACGTAAGAACGTATGAGAACGTGTGGTTTCATTTCACTACTCTTAAGACGCATAATTTAAAGGATTTTCGCACTTATGTTTATTAGCATAAGGACTACGCGCGGGTCGTCGTGGAATGAAACCCGAATAGCATGTTTCCTTGTCGCATTACGCATAAGTAGTGCTCTCTCCTCACCCTATTAACGGTGATATATGCGACAATTCTTTTTCCAAAGCCTCGAAACAGAAGGGAAGCGATGTCATATCACACATCGCGCGACATCGACGACTCATGTGCGACGCGCTAATTCCCGCCTGATAAATGATTCTGTGGAATTTTGAATTGGAAATTTTTCGCGATTCGTCACCTTCCACGTTATTTGCGCGTCTCAGTGATAGATTGACGTCATCGGTAGCTCCTATCTCTAATCTCACCGAGCTATTTGTGCTGTTTCTCGGCTGTGGTTGTGGTGTAGACGTGTGGAGGGCGCAATGCGTTAAGAGATAGTTTAATTATCTGTAATTGTATTCCACACCAATTAATACTTTGTTTCATATTGTAAAAAAAGTTTTATTGGACCATAATACATGTTGTATGTCCATATTAACAATATATAGTCTTTGTGACACTGCTGCTGTGTACTTACTAATTTTAGTGTGTTTTAATTTTATAGTGAAAACAGAATTAAATCATAGACATTGGCGTTAGGATCTTATAATCAAACTTTTTATAATCAATTTAATTATAGCTCAAAATATGAAAATACAGCATAAGTAAAGGTACTGAAATATTTCATTCAACACTCAATTTCGCAATAGAAAATGTTGAGAAACATCGTTTTCCGAACAAGGAGTATTCCAGCCGTGGAAGGTGTACGCCCCGCGGGCGATTTGCGAAAAACGTATACACAATTCAGACTAATAAGAAGAGAACACGCGTCCCAAACGCGATTCACGTGTTCAGACAAAAAACTGCGATGTTCCCCTCTGAAGACGCCCGCGTGTGTGATGTATGCAAAAAGGGAATTGAATAAGGTGATTTCGTTCTGGGGTCGCTCCCGTAGGAAAAGAATCCGCGTGCGGTAATGGCAAATACAATAAATTTTCATAAACAAATTGCGATTTGATGGCGGCATATCGGCGGAGCGCGTGTGCCAACTCCCAATAAGGATTGATAGGGAAACAATGTCGCAACACTGATTGAATGTCAATTTGTGGCGAACGCGTTGGATGTGGGAATAATTCCGAGTAATGGCGTACACGTCGCCTTAACGATGTGAGGATCGACGCACGCCGCTCAGCATCAAAATCATTCGCGCCACTCCGACGTGACGGACGGAATTTTTATCAATATCATATAAAGCACAGATGTACTCTTCGTTACTATACAGCGAGATATATGTTCGTATATTTCAAAAATATGATATGCTATAATGGTCTGCTGTATCTAGATAAGTTCTACATTTAGTTTATAGAAGCGAAGAGTTAATTCTTAAATTAATTGAAATACTAAATTCACCATGCCCTTTTCTTACGCATGACCAGAGAAGACGTTTTATATTTAAAAGTCAAAATAATTCTATTTAAAAACGAATGTACCAGATATCGAAATAGTACCCGTGAAACCGTGGTAAGTTTTGCTTAGAGACTAATTACTGCGTTTTTATTTCGCGAATTAACATATGATTCAGCAGTCGTTCAGGTGAGTAATGATCTCTGCTCGCGACGCCGGGTCCTGTGATTTACGTCCGTGTAAACGTCGCGGCAGCCCAGGTGGCAGCTGTGCGACTCCACAGGAATTAGCACACCTTTGACTTTCTAATGGGCCATTTTTGCATTACTCTACACGTAACGTCGTTATGATTAGACGAGGTTACCAAGTTTTGTAAAGAACTCGTGGTGGTTTATGTGGTGTATGTCCGAGTATCTACGTTCTTGCAGTTTCTTGAAGTTGTTCTGTATGTTGTAATGTTGATGAGGATTTTTTTGGAATTATTAATGTTTTTGTAATACTTGTGTTTTTATTGGGTTTCTTAAGGACTTAGAACATATTTCTCGACTACTAGCATAAAATAGGCTATCACTCGTAGGTGTGCAGCAAAACATTATTTATATTGAAGAAGCTACTTATAGCTTAATACCTTTTTATTAAATTGAAATACTTTATATTTTCTGTAACAATATCTAGGTGCCATGTAATTGCCGAATCTATAAACAAAGCGATAGAGAATATATATTTTCTATCAACGTTTCGCCCTGTATGTAAAATGAATGACACAGTTGCCACCTCTGGCACTCGGTTGGAGGACTAGCATGAGACCGTCGAAAAGTTTTGACTTGCAAAGCAGTTTCCCGAGATTTTTCAGAGGGCGGTAATGACTGCTTGATGTTTTGCAGGTCGCATTTATATGGAATACGATTTTTTTTATCCAACAGATTCTAATTATAGCTACATCTATCAATGTTCAACAGTCGACTAAACCAAAGTTCCTTTTGTTGAAACGCATAATACGTCAAAAGTTGGAATAAAGATCAACGCTCACTACAAAGATAGTAAGTTATAAAACGTCGCGATACTCGACGAACTCAAATTTACAGCACACAAGCGAGGATTTCTCATTAAACATTCAAATACCATTGCCTCACATATGGAGGAAACGGGATTGTAACAATCCGTATTGTTTCAGATCTCATAACGCGTGTAGCCCTTTGACTCGGCATTTCCATACGGAATGATAATACAAAACGACGCTAGAGGCATCTCCACACTTGGCTAGCTCCGGCGCGCCACCTTTGATGCGCGTATGATTGCCCGCGCCCGCGACACATTGGATCTATATTGTTGTCTTTTTCAAGTTTCGTAATAAGGGATGAGGGTGTATTAAAGCCTTTTATCCGGCTCGTCACGCCGGGACGTGGGGTCGGGAAGGGGTTTAAGGTGAGCAAACATTAGCTCTTTTACATTTTTGCAATTTCACCGACGTCGCCTGACGGCTGTTTACAGTGCGGGTTCGGAGCTCGAATGCGAAGTTTTGGGTATTACTACTTAAAAAAAGCTTTCCGATATGCAAATGTTTTCAGTTCGTACGCGGATATTTACACAGTAATTGAGATGCTGCGGTTTTGTTATAGTTAATACGCGGTCTCAAGAAATCCGGGCAGAGCTAAGCCGCCTATTAAACCAGCTCCAGGCCCGAGGCCAAGTCTCATAGCCGCAGACTGCCTGCAAATCTTAGCTGCATTCTCGAACATTCCCGAAGATGTAGCTTGGATTAAACGATGCAGTATATTCAACAATTACAGTGCATTCGCCGGCTGCCGCAGGTAAGACTGCATATTTCAAGAACGAGACAATATTAGCCGCAGCGCTCGGCTGGAAAATGAGACCGTTTTTGGTGCCTAATTTACAGTGGCTGTAACGTCGGGAACATGTTCATTGTACTAAGGCGCAGGTACATATCGTTTCCCGAATAACCCGAGACGTTTTAAAATGTATTCAGTGAACAGTTGGAGCAGATTTGAATGGAACAATGCAGCGCTGCACGAATGTTTGCGGAAAGCTAATACTGTAATACAGATTGTGACCGTGAAACTATTTGCGTTAGTGTTGCGCTGTTTGAGTTGAGATTAATGATTTAGTTCGCTTTCATACTTTTTGGTCCCTTTTGATATTGCGGTTCTATTATATTGCAATTGCTGTTATCTCATCTGTTAGCAAGATTACCAGCAGTCGCCGTTGTTAATTACCCGTAGTGTACAAGACACGAAAAGACTACGGTAAGTGCCGGTACGGTAAGTACATAATTTAAAGACTGCTAACTTGTGGTTTATTTGCAACTCTGCGACAGCGTTGCAATTAGCGGCGATCGTTTAACTATTCCGTTTGGCTGTGATTTATTGAAATAAATGATAATGACACATCACATTTTTAAATACTTTGTTTCAGCTAAGATCACATATGTTTTTCTTACTGATTCTGGACCTAACCGTGGTCTTTTCTCATGAGGTCACGGTGGAGACTCTGTTATTCAATTACGTATATTGATATTTACGAAACCTTTTACAGCAAAATAGCTTTATTACGTTTTTATGAATATGGGGTATTTGAAAATTTAATTCAATACGTGATTCCGTTATTTTTTATTAACTATTATTATAAAGTTAACGACAGTAAAATAATATCTTTTATAATAATTACAATAATCTATAGGGAGAAAACGTAATATAGCTGAGGTGCAGCAATAAGTACTTAACGCGCTACACTAAAGCGAACGTCGTCGCTAATGTACCGACTTCGTATTTAGAACATTATTCTAAAAGCGCGGGCAGCGACGCCCTTAAAATTACATTCGAAACACAGTGCTCTTACCAACTTTCCCATAAGAGCCCATTATTTACGGAGCAACCGTACCATTAAGATTCTCCACATATCTTCGAAAGGCGCGTTATGGTAATTACGGGTCGCCATTTTATCTGGCAACTCTTCGCGATTAGAACTCGCGTGCTCTCGCTCGGCTGCACGTAGGAATAACAAGTCCGCGAACTAACTTCGTTTCTCGAGCGTTCTGAAATTAATTCGGATGGAAGATATCGGGCCGCGCGATAGCGGCTCTTCCGCGCCATTTATTGCTCGTGTGGTGCGGTATCGGTGAAGGGGTAAAGAATATCAAGATGTAACGAGCGCCAGCCGGAAGGCTCGCAAATGAGCTCGCCGACTTATCTGTGTTAATGCGGCCGGGGGTTAATTTCGTCTTACATGAGCAATTTGAAGATATCGCCTTCCTATACGAACTCGCAATTGTTTGTTTTCTCCAATTCGTGGCCGCGATTTCAATATAAGCAAATCTACTAATCCTAGCTTTTTTTTATTTAATCTTAACAAATTTGTAGTTTTATACGTGACAATTTGAAAGTATGTCATGTAATCTGCCCAGTAAATTTTTAAAAATACAATTACAATATTTTATACTCTTGTACCTACTACTTTCCAATAGTTATTCTCTTTCTTTAAAATACCAATTAAAAGATAGATAAAAATATTTCACCTATAGCTAAATATTTCACCATATAGCATTTTACCTGTTAAGGAACCGGCGTGATGGTATAATAACATACGAGTAACGGAAATATTAATCTGTGTACTTGAGCATTACTATGATATATAGCGTCATGCAAAGGAATTCGGCAATGACAGCTTGAGATCGTTATGATACGATATAAACAACGATATTAAACTTACGTACAAATCAATGTTTTGCACCCATTCGCAAACCACACCACAAATAAATCACAAGCCGCAAGTCATATGAGTCATGTACAATATCTCGTATTTTATGACGCGCGGACAACTTCGCGACCATATTCTTCCTCGGAAGAATTTAGAGTGGAAATTAAACTACTTAAATATTCGCTAAGATTTCGTCTAGACAAAAGGAAAATATGGAGCGTCTGTTGAGCGAAATGAATGCGGTTGCTCGCAAACACGGATGGATGGTGCGCAAATAGGAGTGGCGTGTATTAGGAAATGAAATTAAGTTTCAAGTGCAATCTCGTCATTGCATGAGGTTTGTGTATCGTGAACAGAGTAACTACCATACAGAGGTAATTCTAGTGTATCATAGTGTAATGTAACGATAGAGAGTTTTGTTGGTTAATCGAGAGCGCAAGGGAGTGGTCTATAGTTTGATAGTGTTTATGAGAAATTGTGTCTTAGATTTCTCTCTTTGAACCATTCTCCGTCCTCTGTTGAGGATCGTGACCTTCACGGTGAAGGTCAAGCTCTTTGTGTATCAGGTCGTGCTGTATACATTTAGTCGATTTCTGTATAATACTTCTGTTAATGGCGATTTTCAAAGAATCGTGTACCGAAGAGTCTCGTCTGTTTTGCGAACTTGGCTGTTGGATTTTTGTTGAAAGAGTAGGTTACTATTTTTATTTGTTATTAACTAAAAAGGATGTAAGGTGTGTAAGGAGGAAGTGACATTTGACACTTGGTACTCTCCGCTTACTCTGAAAGGACCTGCCTTGAAGATGTAATAATCATGAAAAGTTAATGCTTTCTTATTTAAAGACTGATAAAGACATTGCTTATTAATTGATAGCTTAATATGATATTTACTAGCTACTATAATACGTAATAGTAATAGTCCTGTTCTTCTTAATTCTTACTTCTGGACCGGTTCCGCAGGCGTTTAGGATATCACTGAGGAACTTCTGTGTTTATTAAAGTTTCATCTTTATATTCTACTATAGGTACATGTTAATTAAAAAGATAAAAATAAAAAAAATGTAAATGTACAAAAATATTCGATGTAAAAATTGAATGAATTTACATAGTTAAATAGTGCATTTTATATACATCATTCATATATTAAAATCTAAAAATTCTTTAAATTAAATTTAGTCTTAGTGAACATTTTTCGAAAACCTTTTTAATATACCTATTCAGACATAAGGCCAGGTTTATTATTACCTATTAGATTTTCTGTTACTAACATTCTATAATACTGAGTAAAACATTAAAGAACTCTTTAAAACACATCTAACGTATAACACACATGCAGAAACGATACCAGCGCTGAGTACTATAATTAGGAGATGTCTACAATAAATGTGGTGTATACTATAGAAAATGTACACTGTGCCGATAAAGAAAACGCACTGAACTACGTAGATTCCAGAATTAAAAGTAAAAAAAAACGATATCAGACAAAGAATTTCCCACGCTAAAATATTGAAGAAATCCCTTAAAGTTGGTTCATGTAATATGCAGGGGTACGTTCGGAGACGCGCCCGCGTTGCATATTTTGTGAAACCGCGCCCCGGACGAGCCAACTTCCAACTCATCCCGTTTGCTTTGATTCTAATACATATTTAGTGGCTTTCGGCAAATTTAATTTTTATTTCAGTTGTAAATCGAGCTACATGTTGCGTATTTTCTTCTTTGCGGATACCGCTTTCAAATTGGTAAGGTTTGTCGTATCGGAATTAATAAAACTTTATTTACTTCCTTTGTGTGTAGTGATAGCGTAAAATTATTTTTTTGTATAATGACTACTACTTTAGTAATAAAAGTCCCAAGAATTTCTTCCTCAGATTGGCTCTCTCGATATACCGTAAATGTATCGATTGGAAATAAAACTGAAGAAATCCACGGTTATTTGAAGATCATTTGAATCCACGTGATTCGCAATGTTTTCAGTAATAACTTGTTTAACACCATACATTGAAAAACAGAGGAACAGTACAAAAATTACTATAGCTTTAACTCCGCTTTCAAGTTGATCTGTATCAGAACAGTTGAATCCCTCTTTAGAAAAACACTCAAATTTTTATGGGTAGTCTAAATACAGGTATTTCGCTTAAAACCGTTTCCCTTAAATATAATCTAAGTTTGACGTTTTTGTTATCGCAACATTAAACGTTTCGCTTGATTTCGTACAATTATTCCCGGCATGTCCGTCTGTTGAACACGTGTACAAATATTTGCGGGCTGTAGGTGCGAGCTCAAAGGGCTAAGTAAGAGGTTAAAAGGATGTTTTTGTGAAACGTGCGAAAAAGATTCTCACCACAACCGCGTGTAATAGATTTTTTTTATATTTATATTCGGTGTAGTCATGTTTTAATATTATATGTTTCCCGGCTTCTGTGGACGCACTAGCTCGTGATTAACCTAAAATTGTTCTTAAACACTGAAGATCGACTGATTTTATTTAAATTTTGTCGGATTGACTCTAGTGTCTTCGATACGTACTAAAGAACAACTCTCTTTCTTATACTCGTAATATGTACTGGTTACATAGTTCTAGGTGCTTTAAAATGGATTTCACCATCACGAAGCCTTTCTGTATATTTGTCAGGTTGATTACATAAAAAAATACCACCTCTGTTTCGGAGACATCTGAATGCTCCTTGTAAAATTCCACATCAAAAATTTGGTAAAGTTAATATGTAGCGAACTACGTAACATATTTGCGTATTCTAAATATACTTTCTGATTATATTCAAAGGTGTATGCACAAATGTTTGCGGTGTGCTCGAGTTCAAAGGGCGGGCTCGCAGCGCGGGCGTCAAAAGGATTGACCGGCAAGACGTGTCGGGCGATACTCTGACCGCAGTGGCCTCACAAACCTTTGGGGCGTTAGTGGGAAATAAGTAGTGTACATTTCAAATGGATAACAAAACATCCGATGACGTGTTGGAAATTGGGTATTACGTTACATCA
>DWEE01002867.1:0-11075 GCA_018245755.1 Parelbella macleannani
ACCTTCGCGAAAAGAAATATTTACGGACCTTAACCCACTTTCTCGACGTATTGGCTGTTTGTATACGACACTCGTTTTTAATCTCAACGCGCAAATAGAAGAACAAAAAAAGAAACTATTTTCTTCTGTCAAACGAAACACATATGTAGGTGTGCTCTCGAAAAAAAGTTTTATAATTCATCGTTTGATGGATAATTCAAATTAATGCATTTACGTCCAAATATTAGTTATAATAATATCATGCCTCTAATTTTGAAATTATTTTAATTTTCAATTGATACTCAATATTATTTTTCGTTTACGAAATTTAATTAAACCCATAACTTGCAGTCTTCACTGAAACTAACTTATATGTTAAAAAAATGTCATCACTTAAAAAAAAAAAAAATTTAAATATTACTAAATTCGAATTATTTTCGTATGTCGATAAGGTTAATACAGACCCTAAATAAAAATTAAACCATCCCAGCACATTTTGAACAGCGATTAGAAAAAGCAAAGAAAATAAAATAAATCAAAGAACATTTGCTGTCCTTGACCTTGGCAGTTTATTACCATCAGCGCGGAGACCCTTACCTCTTCATTACCATAACTATGTGTACGAAATTATCTGTCACGTTGTTTATGTTATAGACGTGTATTCAAATTAGGGTCGTCCCTTCTACTCTACTTACGCTAGTGATCACACCGCCGCCATACATTTTTGGAATGGTCTAGCTCGGATATTAAACGTGAGTTCGCATCTCGGCGTGTTCATTGTTGGGCTGTCTTTATAATGATCGTATGGATAATGAGGTTTACGTTTTATTGATATAAAATTAAATTGTGTTTCTGGACAAGCACAGTTACTTAAGATCTGATATGTTTAACCGATTTTTTTACTATTTCCAAACGTTATTAATTGTTGTTTAAAAACTCAAAATGATATTTTGGCTTGTGCTTATATGCTTAATATATTTATTTTTCCGTTACGTTATGGTGTACCCATTCTTTATTTTTTGTATGTTACAAAAATAATAATTTTTGTTGCCGAAAAAGTAAAAAAATAAATCATATTCTTGTAACAGAATATTTTTGAATATAGAATACTATTATAAAATAACATGTAACTAATAAATTTAATAGTTTAATGGAAATAGTTCGTGACATAATTTATAAACATTAAAATCTAGTCCTATCGGAATTGCCCAAAAACATTCAAATTTATTATTCGGAACAACTTTAAAACTAACCACTCAATTCCGATAACATTTGACTAATTATATATCCACATAGTCTGAAATGATAATTTTGCGCCGCTCAGTCAAATTCTCTCCATTAATGGAGCATATTTAAAAGCTATAAAACACTGATTTATTATTGAATAAAAAGCTTTCGGAGGCTACGTTTGACCACGCCAGCATACTCGGTTAATACTGTTACCTAATGGTAGATACTAAACATCTTCTCGACAAGTGTCTAAGAGGAAACACTGAAAACTACAAACAAAACAGTAGGTACAAACATTATTAGTTGACTATAAAAATCTATTTTCCATGGCACCCATACACGTGTCTCCATTTTCCATGGCTCATAAAGGTGTCGCAGCAGACGATAATACTATGATAACAGTCCCCCGCTCGCACCTCACTTCGCAGCTCAGGTAAGCGTCTTTAAGGTACTTTGAGAAAAATAGTTCGCGAAGTAGCTAAAGCTTGACGACGACATGGCTAGCGTTAAGCTTTGATTATATTAGCTTTGATTAAATCGGAGTCTAGAAGTATTTATGGTCTTGTAATGTTCGAGTTTATACTCTTACACACATGTATATCGAAATACACACATGTATATCCAAGTACACACACATGTATATTGAAGTACACACATGTATATCGAAGTATACACCCATGTATCTATGTATATTGCTCTACATATACCTATAAGTTAAAGTAGAGTTCTAGCTGCGCCCGATTTTATTTCCGGTAACATGACATTCCACTGCGAAGTACTTGACAGGTCATGTTTGAGAACGCAAAAAGTAAAGATGTTTCAGAACCGAAGGCTTTCAAAAAGACGTTATTACATATTTTTCTTCACAAAACTCTGCTAAGACCTTCTTGGTGTACAGATTTATTGATGTATAAAATTTGCACCTCTCATGTTTTTGTTAGAATTTCGAATAGTCTTAAATTCGAGAGTACTTAGTAAAACGAATACCCGAAATTTCAATACAACTCTCAATACCAACACCGTTACTCACGATTGCCCGGTAGGACGATTGAATATTTTGACCCTTTCTCAAGACACGATAAAGTTGTATGAGATGATTCAAGAATAACTTAAACGATTCTATTGAATATCTATGAATATGAAGGCAATATATAGAAACATTTCATTCGACATTGTTGAATATAGCGAACAAAATATCATACCCAGCAATGAGGGATTTAACGTATCGTAAAACACATGCAAATACATGGAAACAGTCGGATAGAAATGTAATCTCCGGTAAGAAGAAACCATTATAACTTTATAAGGTAATTTACATGATAAAAACGAAGAAATGCAATGTTCGCGCAGAATGCACTCCTGACGCTGAGATAATATGATTCGTAACATGCAAAATTTCTTATCAAGTTCCCGAGACAATAGCAGTGTTCATAAACGTTAGAACTGCTTAGAACTCCCGGCGATAACAAACAAACTTGACCACTTGTTTGTTATTCAACTACTAGTAGTCAAATCGCTTGCACCTCACTTCAGTAAGGAACAACACATTTAATACGTAACATCACGCCTGTAATGCCCGAAGGGGTAGGCAGAGGAGTGTGTTACACTCCCACGATTCACCAATTACTTTAAAAGATAATAATGTTATTGGCATTAGCTTCAGGGACAATACAATTTGTATTAATAGATAACATTATAATTATGATTATCGCGCTATTAACCTAAGGAACAACACAATGTGTATCACAGACAGTTATAATTTCTAATATGGGGCTACTAGCGTTAGAAACAACACAATTTACATTAATATATAATTTTTTATTAGATCTACTAATGAATGTAAAAGAAGCATGGCAGGTTTGTAAGAATTGATATATTTTAAAACCTACTTGGTGCTCTCTGTCTACCCTGTAAGAAACCTGGACCACGATAGTAATTATTTAATGATGTATGTTTCATTGATAAACATTTCGATTGCATAACTTAAAACTGATAAATTGATAGAACGCAATAATATGTCACAATATAAAATACTTGATACGTGGTGGAACCTCAAGTGTGAAAAGGCCCTAAGTTTAACGAACAAACTTAGGGTCCAACCTCACTATGCGTCTCACGAACTCGTCTGATCCTATCCAAGTTGAATCCCTCCTCCTCAATTAAAATTTATATGTATATTTACCTTTCAGGCTTTCCTAGTATTATTATATCACAATATAATATATTTCAGGCACGTAAAATAAAGGAAACTCAAAGATACTGTTAGCAAACACTACTATTTTACAGTTTACTCCTGTTATAACAAATGTCTACAAAATTTAAATGAATTATATTTTAAAACATTAAAATAAATACTTTTTCCCTTTTTCCAGTCACAGGTCTGTTGATAGAGATTTCTTTAGCAATCAGCATTACCTTTGTACAGATAATCATTGTTTTTTTTAATTAAAAATGTGTTTCGTTTCTAAATAAATATCCAACTGATAGTCAAGTGGAAAATACATCTGTTAACACTGACCTACAATGTAAATTAATTTATTTATAATACCTATTAAAATATCTTTATTCAAATCGAGTTTGTTTAAAATCAAAATAGCCGTGTAGTATATTAAACGTTCCAAGCGAAGGCTTTGTTGGTCTTCCTCTGTTACCGTATTTATGAGATGTTAATATCCAAGGTTGTGATTGATATTACAAAGCTTGCCTTATGAATAATCTGCACAAGACCACAATATCAAAGTAAATGTTAAAACGTTCTTTATAGGGTTATATTAATCTTGATTCCTGTATTAAACTTCTGTTACGTAAATCGTATGGTAAAAAAGCAGTAGGTAGTGGGCCTTGTGGTTAAGAATTCAGCCTCTCACTAAGGGGGTTTAAATCCATTTAGTTCAGCATGATCTTTGTAGAACGGAATCGATCAAACGTTTGTCCCAGCAGATTATGCTTAATGTAACAGATTATTTTTAATATACCGGCACATCCTACCTATTGCGTCGACTTTTTAAAATGATTTACAGCCAATTAGCAAGAAGCAATAGCTGAGATAGAAAGAGAGAACCGAATAAAACCGAGTGAAATATCACAGAACAAGTTCTCCTACCTTCTCGGTTAAATTGCACTTTAAGCTTGAAATCTGACATTCAGATCCGGTGTTAAAACTCTGACTTAATCCAAGTTAGACAGTTTTTGCATTTTGTACAATACCAAGCCTGTCTGCTGTTCGCGCTGTTCTTTGAAGTCTGTGGTACAGATTACTTTGTTTTATATTTTCCATTCGAATGAGATTATTCTGATTCAGCAAGTTTTCATTAATTCAGTTCATTCTTTTTTTAAATAATTAATATGCTAGAGTATACTGTATTCATGTTATTGTGTATTTATAACGCGTTAAAAAAAACTGTATTAGTTAAATTGGAAATTATTTCTTCTTATTAAATTAACAATACTATTATTATTATTAATGACTGGTTTTTACTTCCTTGCAGCATATGATTATCATTGTCCCTTCAGCTCAGTTTAAAGATCACATACATATAGGTATCATATAATTATATAACATAAGGCAAAACTGTCTTAAACACAGAGAAAGAAAAAAACAAGTAACAAAGTTTATTCATCAGCCAGTCCCTAGCCGGTGATCTAATAAAACATAATGATACAGGGTGTTGTCAAAGCACCCGTACTCGCATAAAACGTCCCAACCGTACAACAACCTGTATACAACATTATAAAAACGCTGTTGAAGCAAAAGTCACGAACGAGATTTATTTTTAAAACTGACCTGCTCGAAATACGGGAAGCTGACTGCAACATTTTGCATAATTAACGTATTCAATAGCAATAAATTGAAAAGATATGGCTTAAAACGCTCTCGCCTAAGTAGCTGGCACTAGCGCGGTATAACGAGGTCAGATTTGCTGCCATTTCTCGGTTTATTTATGTAGGGTTATTCAGCTTTATATCGAATAAATGTAGTTAACATAGATCGACAACACGGTCGTGACTTATTACGTCTGAATTTTTTTTTGTCGAAAAAATATTACGAACATGCCTAAACATTGTCGTAAATATGACATGTACGAATATGTACCTATATTTATTGATTTATAATTATGTCACAGCAGAAATTTCAATTACTTTTTTTTAATCACCTTTTGCAGTATTTAAAATTGTATTTCAAGTAAAATGTAGCATAACATAAAGTAATATAATATAGGTATACCTAAACGTAATATAAAGTCAAATTGGCTTTACGTTTTGCTTGAAAAAAAAAATGTACAGAAGGTTTTACATATATTATTAACCTATATGACGTTTTTAAGATACGTGATGTATCACACATAAAAATGTCACCAGTCACTCCACGCGTCCTCAAATCACAAGCACTGACGTACTCGTGCGTCTGGGAATTAGAACTCACAAATACAGGAAGTGAGGCCCATTGCTCGTATACAATCAAAGTATGTTTATATTGCTTCACCACTAAAATCACGATTCACAGAAGAGGACAATGGTGACGTTGTGCTACTAAAGTAAATTTACAGTATATGAGTGAATTTTTGACATAATTGTCGGTTTAGTTTAAACAGCTGTCTATTGAAAGAATAATGATACAGTTTTTATCCATACCTAAGATATATTTAAGGTATATCTATAGTGAAGATAATTTATAGATACATATTATGCTACGAAGTCAGCTCGAAAAATCTCTAAGACGTATGTATATACAATATATATTTTGTTTCACAGTACATCTGAATTGCCACGAAAATAACAATGTAGGTAAAGAGATTTAGGACAATCGTCCAAAAACATCCACTAAACCGCGAACAATGGGCGAAACAGCCTCTTTCAACGTAATCTGTAGCAACTTGAACTCGTTCAAAAAGGAACGAAGGTGAAACTTAAGTCAGTTCTTTCGCGGACCGAATTGACGGAACGGAGTCGGATCCGTTCGAATTACGAGTTGGTTCAAGTTTCGAATGCCAACTTTACTTACCGAGTATTTTAAGTTGTTGCCATAAGTTTGAATCGAGAACAGTTCGAAGTTTCACAACCGTTTATTGTCTTAAGCTCTTTTATTAAATTTAATAATAATTCAATTTTCGTTGCTTGCATTTTATATAAAATACTTGCTACGTTTTCTTTAGAAAACCTATCGAAGCCGTTTGCTCACAAACATCCTATCGACCTAAATATTTTATGGATGTTATTACATTCTTAATATTATATTCAAGCTGAAATATCTATTCTCTTGGATTCCTCTCCTACATACGAGATTTTTGTTACACCCAGCGACCTCCAACAATTTGTAATGACTTCGACAACAACGGAATCATAGTTTTAAACGAACACTACAAGTAGCACTAATTTAACTCAAAAGTGCTTTGCCATCTTTAAAAATATTGTAAGCACATCAACGTACTGTGCAATGAGCTCTTAACCTAATGTCAAATGTATAAATAGTCTTGTACGGCCACTTTATGCATTTCTTTCTAACAAGTTGAGAATAAGTTTCATCAATCAATGTCAACAGAACTATGACATATCTCTCGTCAAATCTGACGGATGCTATTGCTTGGAAAATATTAATATGCTCGCTTCAAAATCTGCTACACCGGACCAATAATAATACATCATCTTCGGAGGTAGACGATTTATCTTTAAAAAGCTAAATTATTCTCGCGAGCACTTTGAAATGTAATTCAAATCCCAAAGTTAGGTAACGAGCATTTATTCTTTAATTTTATTCCAAGATAGTTTTAAAAACTATTGTTGTACCAAATTTTTGAGAGTAATACGAATAAAGTCCTACTGTTGCAGGTACAGTGTTGTCTTTTAACAATAGAAATACGGTACGCTTAAGTACTTAGGTACATACCTTAATACTTCAGTATGGGTTTAATAAATAATCGAAAGCTTTTAAATAAAGCATAATCCACTGATAACAGAGACTACTTAACGTGCCTCAGATACGTATAAATAAGACGGCATTAGTATAGCGGTCAACTAATCAAAAAATGACAGCCGTCACTGTTACTATACCTGACATCCTTTATTATACGACTGATTAAACTTTGTGACTGATAGATATAAAAAGGGCAAATGATAGAGATGTAACTATTCGTTTCCAATCAATATTATAATAGAATACTATAAAAAAAAAATTGTATTCCTCGGATCATTTTAGGAAGATGAAAGCTTATTGATATGAATTGAAAACGATACAGAGTGTCTCGCAAAAGTTACAAAGCGCTCAAGTAGGTAAAAGGCCCGCTTATTCCGATATATTTCATTCATATACCCGTTGGTCGAAATAGCTCATCTGCTGTCAAATGTATCTATTCCACTTCCAGTTGCTTTGCTACAGAATAAATATTGTTTTCGGGTAACGTATGATTTTGTTTATACAGAATCATTCTAGCCGTATATTTCCGTTGATGCGAGAATTATGAATGAACGAATGAAGCTTCGTACTCATATTTCTAGACAAATTTGTCGGCAGACTTACAGAATATCCAAATTACTTTGAGTTTGTACTGTTGTTTTGAACATAATCAATATGATTTTTTAATTAAATGAAATTATGATTTTTAACGTTAATTACTTCGACTATTTGGTTTTTCTTGTCTTTTCAACTATTATCAATATTATGATTCACCTTTAATGTCAAAAAACGGACATGACAAAAATGGACATGACAAAAAACGTGCATGATACTTGATACATGATATTAATGAAAAACCTTTATCCATCGTTAGGAATCATTAAATTGGTATAATACCGATCATTAATTTACATTACATAATATATTGGTTTCGTAAGTTATTGCGCAATATTTCCTGAATTTCACTCCCGATACACACCACTTTGTCCCTAACATAAAGATCCAGGATATGTTGTTTGATCAAAGAATTTACGTAGAACGGACCGGGTTTTTGGAATTTGGTTCCAAATTTATGGAGTACCCCCTAAACATGCCTGGAAATAATATCAAGAAAGTAACATATTGCAGGAAACAGGCAACAGATAAGGATGTGAAAAAAATAATTCGATTCACCCAATATTTCACCAGATATGCACTTGACAATTTCTGCATATTAAATCATAACTACGGAGTTCATATTCAGAGATCACTTTTGTTAAAAGAAGAAATACATCAAAAATATATATCTATTAGATATGCTAAATGGATATATATCACTTGCTGTGACAACATAGGAAAAGAACATAATGAGACCTGAACGTCTTAGACATTATTAAATTTTCTGTAAGTCGTGCGACGTACCCAATTCGTACTTGACTAGAATGGTAGACTACAGCTCTTTATAATCCGTGCAAAAGCGAAACAATAAAAGAGTTAATGACGATAATCCTAGATAGATAGTGATAATTCAATCCTACGGCATACTCTCAACGTTACTGATAAAAAAATGTTTTCACAAACTAAAATAATAGGTACATATATGCTCGATACTCGTCTTGAACATCGTAAAGTAATTCTGACGTTCCTAATTTAAACCGAGATATTTTTTACGATCCGATATTTATGAGCTGTAACGTCAATTGCGAGGCTACTGAAAGGATCCTACACTAGCGAAGATCATTTGTAATTTGAGCTAGAGTAAGTACATAAACTTCAGATATTTTTATCGGTCTGCCCAACATTACGCTTATACATATTAAATGTAATATGCTTTGACTGGTAGAAGGGTTGGGTTTTTGTTGTAATTTCCAGTTAAATAATAAGTAAATAACTGTTAGTGAGTGAGTTATAGATAAGTACTTTTGTTTCTTACTGTCTGTAGTCCATGAAGAGGTAGGCAGAGGTACCCTCCCACGTTTCACGGTTTACGTTTACGTCCCATAATAGTATTAGTCGTAAGTCTACTGCCTCGAGTCTAAGCCACCACAAGGAATTTCATGTAAGAAAAACCCCATAGAATCTGACATGGGGATCGAACCTGGGATCTTTTGATCAGCAGTCACGCTTGCTTCAACGAATGAGGCAGTCATTTTATTGAAATATATTTTTTACTATATGATAGGCTAGCGTTTGGCCGCGATCTCGTCTGATGGTAAGCGCAGATGCGTCCTAACATAGAGCACCTATGCTCAGAAAGAGCTCAATCAGCCTTGTTTTAGAGTCCTAAGTGAATCCTTGAGTCCTGAGCAAAACCTGTCCGGAAATCATGTAAAACGGCTGCTTAGATGAACTTTATTATACATATAACAAACTCCAATAACTCAAACTTGTACGGAACCGTGTGAGATGAGCCTGTGATCGTTAACAGTGTAGAGTTGCAAGCGTGTTTTTAAATTTAGGCTTTTTCTAATTACTAAATAATTCCACCAAGCGGGTTCTTAATTGTTGCCTCCTCCATCTTTATATATAAATAAAATTGTAGTGTCGGTGTATAATATCATAATAATAGCTTTTTAATGAGCCCATCTGAAAGTCCATACATAATACAACGGTATTAAACAAAACGCATTTTTTTTATTTTGATGTGGTTGTCATAAGCGATATGCGCAAATATTTGTGCCCACTTTTGGGATAAAAGATATTTTCACATTCATCTGTTATATTATTATTAACCCTGTTTATTTTTCAATTGTTAGATACGGGTATCTTCTAAGAATGAGAATGATTTATTGCAAACGTTATAGTATTTATCACAAATAGCGCCTTTTCAATATTATCGAAAAATTTGGCGCGTAACTCTAAAGCTTACCCCATACGACCTTTACAGAATATTAGTGTTATTATGCAGTAAACTTATATAATTTAAATTATAACTTTATTTAAATTATAGTTACAACTTCAAATAACCCCTAATTTACACAACCACGGATATTAGATATGTTTCTAACGTAATCATTCTGGTGTCGTTCGAGAATATTCCATTATAGTAGAATAGAAAATCAAAATCACGTAACGTAAACTTGCGTAATCAATACGGAACTTCGATGCGGGAATAACAAGTCTCGTAGCCCAGGCTCGGATGCTGTAGGTCTGGGTAACGAGGTCAGCTCGGCAGACGAGAGGACGCCAGAGATATCGACTCGAACAGCTGACGTTGGAGCCTCACGTAGCTTCAGTTGCGAGTCCGCGGGTAAACGTTGTACTGAAACGTGCGTGTAGTGTCTCTTGGTCAACTTCGTATATATTTCAGACAAACAACTTTAATATTAAATTTGCAAATAAAATTAAATAAGTTATCGATACAATTTGATATAATTTTTAATTTTAAAATCGTCAAAACGAACCATCTGTTGGTTATTGCATAGTTAAAATGATACGGTGTTGTTGAGGAAGGTACGTAAAGAAGACGTCCCTTTTGGTAACATATATATTTTTTTATTAAATCTATAACTCTTGTTTTGTAGTTATTTACTGTAACTACTTATATAACTACTTAACTAACTCTCAGAGAAGTATATCTTAACTTTGACGATATTAATAACTAACGACAATTAATTGACGAGTCATCGTGATCATTCGCGAATTTCTTTCTTCCTGTCGTTCTTTATTTGTTAAAAAACTTTAAACGAACTTCTCGATCATATATCTCTCTCATTTCCACTGATTCTTAATTGCCAGCAACCTAGGTTCACACAAACAATAGCGGTTCCGCACGTTTGCCGAAACCGCACGAAACTGCCATCTTTCAATGCCCGTAAAATGGACAGTTGCCAATCGGTGTCCGATCGCAAATGGTGTCGATGCTGACTTTAATGCGCTTTGTAGGGTATTGCCATTTGATTCAATTTCAGTTAGTTACAAATTTGAAAGACGACGATGACGGCGAGTTAATATACCTACTTGATTAATAAAAATACAAGATATCTCCTATTGATAT
>DWEE01002868.1:0-11075 GCA_018245755.1 Parelbella macleannani
CGTATTACTAGTCAATTGCTGGAATGTATTGCAGCCCTCTGCCTCCCTCTTCGGAGAAATACAGACGTGACGTATCCACGTGTATAAATGATATATATTTTTATATTGTTCGTGGAGCTTTTCATTAGTTGGTGACATTAAAGTAGACTCGTAGAGACAGCGGGCTGCCGCGCTCCCTCGGGGCACATTCTAAAAATAATACTGGACGCCAGAGCGAAACATTACTTGACATTCAGAGGCAGCCATGTTTAGCTAGTGCCCTCTGTGTGTCTTGGGTATTGTTATTTGAATGTTTTAGAAAATTATTAACGTTTTACTGTTCGTTAAATCAATGTAAATTATAAATGTATGCAAATATTGAAATAGTATACACATTTTGATTGTACGAGTAGATAGACGAGTTAATAAAGGTATCTAAATAAAATGTTTGCTATTAGTACGGAAAAATATTTTCAGAAAACATTAAATTCGACTTCTTTAAGTCATGAATATACAATACAGACAAAATCACACGATGTTAAAGGACTGAGTCACGGCTACGTGCAGCCCGTAGAAAGTGCAAAATAAGGTACCTACACTATTCCTTTCGACATCATTGCAGAATGCAAAACCATTCTAATCGTCAGTTGTGTTCATAAGACACGTACATATTTAATTGTGTATTATGATGCAAGAACGGTTTGATATGTATAGTTTGCGAAGTGGACACCTTGACTTAGAAGCTGAACTAATTAAATATGTAGACAATTCTACAGATCGAGAGAACAAACAAACATGTAATAATATAAAAGTACCCACAGCACTCTAGGGCACAGCTAAACAAATACGAGGAAGAACCGAAAATAGAACAAGATAATTGCGCCGAGAGTTTGTTTAAACAGTTACTTCGAGAGACTGTTTCTAATTTGAATCGGATAATTGAATGTGGAGCTATTGACTCAACCATGTTGTTTTCCACACTGTTCTTTCATATGAAATAGACCACACAAGACTTATTATCATCAATTTCGCGAATGTTGTTGGATAGAGATACCAAAGGAGACTGACACACCTATATTAAACAAATAATTGAGGTATTGGCTGATGGGAGAGTCATATGCTTCTGAAACCGGCGTGCGTGTATGAGGGCATGATGCCTGTAGAAAAAGCACATCAGATCTGTAAGAAGAGAGGTGTTTGACACTCTGTGCCCGCTGCCGACCTCGTGGGGGCCTGGCCGAATGTAAAAAAAAAGAAATGTAATTAATTTTCTATTTATATTACTCCTACATTCGTTCGTTCGATTGATTAAAATAAGTATATTGAGTCTCTTTTTGTTTTCCGTCCACTGTTTGTAAACACTGGAAAATATTTGTTTTCAGCCAACTGTAGTAGACGCTACGAAAAAAACACAACATTTCGTTGCAACGTTCAATAAATACGACTGGAGAATAAAAAGACAATATTGCCCGGTGTTCGTTAGAGTGAATGAATGAACAAGTGAGTTTCTCGTTGGACGATTCGAATCCGAATCTGGTAATTGAACGGAGCGAGATTTGCTTAGTTATCCCCCGCTCTCCGTTCCACGTTTTTCATTTCACTGTTGTGTAACTATTGATCTACGATAATTAATTTCAGTTCAATTCGTCGAATACCCACAGTGTTTTATATTAGGCAAACTTTCTGGTTAATGAACATGATGTAGATATCTATAATATTTATTAGAACATCAGTCTTTGTTTCATTTTGGTAGTACCTATTTTTTTTTACTGTGATTTTTTGTGTGGTTACACAATGACGCAAAAATATCCAAGTGTGCTTCAGTGACATGTTTAAATTTTATAGACTGCAGTTTGTACTTTGATAAAAAGAAAATTAAATACAGATAAGTAAAGAAAGTTATCGACGTAGCCCAAAAGATTAGTAAGCTGAAGTGACAGTGGGCTGGTCACATGTGTCACAGAACCGATAGCCGCTGGAGCTGACGTGTTCTGGAATCAAGACCGCGGTTTGGCAAATATAGCGTAGGACGCCCTCCAGCTAGGTGGAGTGACAATATACGCAAAGTGGCTGGCAATGGTTGGATGCGAAGAGCTGAAGATCCAGCTCAGTGGCGTGCCATTGGAGAGGCTTATGTCCAGCAGTGGACGGGAGTAGGCTGATGATGATGATGACGATGATGAAGTAAAGAAGACAATCAAAAGCGAACATTTTTTGAATGATCGACACATTTGTTAATCCACTGTTGTAATATGGGTCTCCTCTCATACTGAGAGGGTTAAGGCCATAGTCTGCCACGCTGGCCAAGTGCGTGTTGGCAGACTTCACACACCTTCGATAAATTTTTTTTTTTCAAATGAATCCGATAAATTTTAATACCGGCTGCTAGAGATCTTAGAAGTCTCCGAAACCAGCGCCCGCGTGAGCAATTAGTGTAGAAGCACGTTAGTCTGTAAAGATAGAAATATTAGGCATTCCGTACTTACTCTCAGCGCATTCCGTAAGAGACTTGGCGTGATGATATAATAATGAAGAAAAGGAAATGGTATAAAAACTGAAGGAGATAAAGTTACTAAGCGTTCATTAAAGGAAGGAAGCGCGCGTTCCCGAGACGGATTTAGAACATTTAATTGAATGAACAGTTAGATTATATGCCATTCGTTTTTCTTCCTCACTATCTATTCGAAGATCTAAACATATATAAATACATATTTTAAACTGGATTACATGTAAAATTGATTAAAATAGTAAAGTATTGAAATTTCGCATTACAATATTGTGTAATAAATAGTATTCTACACTGATCGCTCTGCATTACTACCACAATACATCATCATCATCAATGTCATCACCCTTTTATGAAGACGTACGCGCCCTAAAACAGCTTTAATAGCCTAGTCACTTATATTTCAGCCTCCCATTCAATGGCCGGTCTAAATTCCTGCCGCACACTTCGTTATTTACAAAACTGTGTTCATTTCAAAGATTACCTATATACCTATCGCTTGCTGTAACGGTGAAGGAAATGAGAAACAAATACACCAGTAACTGTACAACAAACATGGAAATAGCTAAATTCGTCCAATAATCGTACATACAAATTCTTAGCACATTTAAAACAAACTTAAATTTGTACCTCGTATGTTAAAGGATTTTATTTAAATTGGTTAATTATATGTATAAACTGAAACATACATATACCCGTATCGATCATTTACTCCTTTTATTGCCTTAGTAACGACTGCCAATCCGCACATGGACAGCATGGTAGACCATGATCTTAAGGCTTTTCTTTGTGATAGGCGTCTGGTGTTCAAATCAGAAACGGTAAAAGGGTCAATGAGAATGATAATTAATCATTATAATTTTGTTTATTTACATTTATATTTGTCCTACAATTAGTTAGTTGGAGGCGAAGAGCTGAAGATCGATTTCAATGGCGTGCTATTCGAGAGGCTTTTGTCCAGCCATAAACGGAAATAGAACAGTTAGAATATTATAATGATGATTTTCAGTTTTATTGCAGTTGAATCGGCTATTGCAAAACTACCATCATTTACATTTCGTAGCTGAAATAATCAAATGCACAAAACTAAATCGAGTCGAACATTTACAGTTACACAAAGCTCAGATTAGGTCGCCGCAGGTCATAATGAGTTTATAGGAAACTAGTGATCCAATACGTTCATATAGCGTTCAGTCCAAACTGAAATTGATACTTCAAATATATTTGGAATTTAGATTGATCCCGGACCTACTTTAGTTCAATAAATGTGTATTAGGTAGGTTTATATCAATAACATTATATATATATACTGACGCGACTCTGACATTGACTGCCTCAACGACCTATTTGTTGCAAACGCGATTGCTGATCAAGAGGCCCCAGGTGCGATGCCCGGGTCAAACCTAGTATTACTGGGTTATTCTAACTTGAAATTCTATATGCTGTTTGGATCAAGGTTTTGTATTATTGTAATATAGGTACTCATCTGCCTACCCTTTCAGAGAAATACCGGCAGGGTGTGATATTTCAGTAACATAGGAATTGTTTTTGACATCGTCTACATAGTGAGATACGATGTTAATTGAGTGCACCAGAGAAACCGTAGACACATTTAATGTATTACAAGGGTGAGGATAGACGGGTCCATTACAGAATGTTCCGCTCGCAGCGAGTCAATTAAAAAAGTTTCACTAATATGCTAAGAACAAGAAGTGATAGATTCCCAGAATATAAAGTTTACGGGGATTCTAAAATCGTTGTAAAGCAAAAACGTGGATTGAATTCGTAAAGTCATATTTTAGCGTAAAAAGAGGTCTGGCTAAAGCCGCTCTCGACGGGCAGTGAAATTTTAAGTATGAGTAATGGCAATAATGCTGGAAAAATCGAACAAAGAATTCCTCTAAGACTTAAGCTTGTAATGAATTAATTTTATATTCTCCCAAGGAAGTCAGTCTCAAGTAAATCCCAACTGAATTTGAAATAGCCTTCGAGGGCCACGGGTTTAGATAATGAAATGACGATATTAAAAAGGCAAGCTATTTAGCATTTTTTAAATGAAAACGCTGAATCGAGCTATTACCATTGAAGGCCACGACTATCTAAGAGGTATAAAGGAGCTAGCTATTGGATACACAATGTATACCTACATAACCCGTGGGGTAGGTTTCAAAATAGCAAATAGGATGTTATTATTCGGGGCACGTATGTGATCGTGTCCGCTTAGAGCGGTACCAATAACGACCTCACTAGCTCGTTTCTCCCTCCATTACTTGGTGAATGTAAGTCCTTTGTTATTGTGCTCTCAACCGCCAAACGATCACATTCGATTCGTATTGAGTTTTTTGGAAAAACTACCACGATTGGGCCCATACTCGTGTGAACGAGTACGAAAATTTACAAATCTTTTTATATTCTAACACATACCTAATGAGGCACATTTTTAATCACTATCTCGCCCACGAGAGCATGCGTCAGGTCAACGTAATAATAACTTAAATTTTAGCAGATTAAGTCGAAAATTTCGGAAGTGAGTGCGTGAACATTGAACAATACGTCTCAGCTAATTGAGTTAGCTAATTTGTCAGCTAATTAAGTTATAATCCCTAATACAGGTCTTGGCAACATTTAATTGACTCAATAATTGCAGATGTTTGTCGAACTATAAGCCGGCTCAATTATGTAGGTACTACTTGCATAACACGATACTCCTATTATTTCTTTCAAAATAAATGCCGTAATGGACCTGTGACCTGTGACAAATGTTGATGAATGCAGGAGTCGAAAGAATCCAAGTCACACCTGTCTCGACTAAATAGATCAGATGCTGATAAAGTGTGAAGTCAGAAGTCAAACTATCTGGGAGACCTGGTGTGTCAATGATATAATAGATCTCCTATTATGTTTCTTATTTTTGTGTTATATTTCTCTCTATGTTTCCTTCACATGTGACTACGGTAGTTAATATTCGATAAACACACAGTGTCGGCTTAACAGAGACGTTGTTAATTGAACACCTAATAGGCAGGAAGAAGAGTAAGAAAATTGTTCAATTTATTTCGCTCAAGTTCGCCTCTCTCTTATATAATGTTGCCGCCATTGTAATACTTATTACTGTAGTTGAACACTTCGCAATACGAGTAGGTACATTAATAATACCTTCCTATCATATGAAATATTTCGTTAATAATAAATACATATTTTTAACTTTAGTTCGAATTCATCATTCGAACCAATCATCCATGTTAGGGCGGGAATAGAACATATTCCCGACTCTATGCCGGGATACCAGGGTGTCATAAGGGGCGTCAAAATCTGGCGCTGACTCATCGAGGTATAGCACAGTCGGCCCAAGCACAGCTACCTGCTCTTATCGCTAATGGGGGTAGATAGTGCGAAAAGTGTGCGATCTCCACCGAGCATGCCCAATGTGGGGATGAAGTGTAAGAACACCGGAAGTGGTGGTATGTCTCCAGTTATAGTGAACGTAGACAGGCCGATGATCATGATGATGAAACACGAGTTCAGTGGCGTGTTATTGGAAAGCTATGTCTAGCATTGGGAAAAAACAGGCCAACGATGATAATGATGAAACACGAACTATCCATACCTTAGGAGTTATATTATTTATGAAAAATAAAAAAAAAAAATTTTACAAGACACATTTTGTGAACTTGTTAGTCTTGTTAACCGTATTCGGTGGAATTTTGCGCGTCCTGTTAATTGTTTATTTGATCCAATTAGTTTGTATAAATAGCGGATTCCTTTGTGCTCTCCCTGACATTGTTTGTTATAAAGTTTCATTCGTCGCTCGTCTAATATATTATTAATAAATATATTTATAACCTTTACAGATCTTGTACGTAAATATTTAAAACGTAATATGAACTACCCATGTAAATACAGAATTATATATTCCTTAAACATGTCTGCCAACTCGCACTCGGCCATGCTGGCATCAAGATATACACCACCATAGTTCGCATAATACTGAACTTAGAAAAATAGCTTTACCTATTAAATGAATGACTCATAATTAGATTTTAATTAAATGATTGAATGCCTAGTTGGTTGAGTGGTTGCAAACGCAACTGCCGATCGGGAGGTCCTGGGTTCAAATCCCGGGTCGGGTGCTATTAGATTTTTCTGATTTAGAATTTCTGGTAGTGACTCGGCAATAGGCTTACCACCAATGCCATGGGACTTAAACGTAACTGGTGAAACGTGGGAGTGTACTTCACTCCTCTGCCTACCCCTTCGGGGATTACAGGCGTGATGTTACGTTTACGTAATTAAATGTGTGAACATTAATACAGTTAATGTTTAAACTGCTCGAATAACCATAACCGTTCTGTGCCGTCATATCACATACCTCATTCTGTTCTGAGCAACCTCCGATATCCTACGATTTGATTTTATCTAAAGTACTTAGATCTGTATATTCTATACATTATGTAGCATTGCTTATTTGTTCCGTCCGCAAGCTAAGGGAAACCATTATATCGTTTAAGGGATAGTGTAACGAAGGAAACATAACTTGTTTATCCGACTTATGATGATTTATTGCTTTTATGAGTTTTGTGATTGCTACAAATCAGTCTTCGTAAGGAAAAGAAACAATTACGTAAGAACAACACGCAACCCCGATTAGTACACATTATTGATAACAGGAGGCGTTTCTCGATTGAATAAATGTATAATTTATTGTTATATTGTCACGTCAGGTGTCCTACGAGGTAGGCAGAGAGCACCGATTGCCATTTACCTCTATAGTTACAGCCCGATGTGCTTCTTCTACAAATTTATATACATCTGTAATTTTAACAATATTACAATAACATTTAACTTCTCGTTACACGAAGGTAGACAGAATAAAAGAGATAAAGAAAGAGACAGACAATGGGAATGCAGAGGAGGCGCGTTGCCTCTTATTAATCAATTATTTCGACAGCTACAACCAACGGTCTCTTAGCAGCAGAAACCTTAGCAGTTGAATGTCCAAAACAAGTACCTAAGCTCTAATATACACGCACTCGCTATTAAAATCTGGCTGTTTGCTAGTACATGTATTTTATTAAAAAAAGTAAATGTTATATATAATCTTAGGTCTGTAAGGATAGATATACATATTTGATACTCAATGCTCTGTAACTACAATTTAAGGTACCTGGCGTTATGATCTGATAACTGATAATTGCAATGAAATAAATAGAATCTGTAAAATAACGATTTAACAAAACAGCAAAGTCTTAACAGGGGTTTCAATATGAAATTTACGATATTTAAGATTTTTCAAAGTGGATATGGATTCAAATTGGATGGGAATACATTTCCTTTTCCGCCCGAATCCAAAGCTACGTACACAAAGTACAATCTGTGAAAATAGTTGCAGGCGCCCCGAAGTCGATTAGAGCATATCTGTTAGTATAATGAGTTAGCAATAGGCGCCCAAAATAACCACACAGCGATGTAATACTCCCATAATAGACGCCATAACACGTACATATGTATAATACGCAAATAAAAGATAACTATGAAACTGAAGTAGGTTGTTCAGAAATAGGTTGTTAGATAAAACAATGCACAACGGCCAAGAAAACAGTCTTGTTTCTATAACATTGCTATAAATGTTTAATAATTTATTATCATCACATCATTCTCAGCCGTCACACTACTAGGCATGAGACTCCCAAGATGTATAAACACTTGATTCTCCGTCAACCTTATCCATATAGGGATTACAAAACCTTATCATACAATACTACGTCCAGTTTGCAGTTAAATAAAATCGTCTTACATAGCAGTATGGTTGTTAAAAAATGAACTCATATAAGCATCTCTAACAATGTTTGTTATACGGACAATGACAAAGCGGATATAAAAGCTCAATGGCTGTCGTTAAGACGGTAATGCAACAAGAATCGAAGTGTGCGAGAGGTTGAGAAAAATTGTGTTACAATGTATTTGGGAAGCTGCTTTTGGCTCAGCGCCAGACATCCTGCAACCTTCGGTGTGACCTTGCTGCCAATGACTTGTTGATTATCGATCCGACAGGAGAGAACTGCATGGGAGTTTGACGCATCTGGACTTACTCATTGAGTCACATCGAATAAAAGTATTAAATTTTAGAATTCATTTTTTCTATAACCCAGGATGTTATTATGAAAACGTAATAAACAGCTATTTTCGAGAAATATTTTTTTTTATATTAAAAGGCAAGGCAGGCGGCCCACGAGATGATATGTGGTTACCGTCGCCTATAGACATTTGCAACATCAAGCGTTATCAATGTGTTGCGAGCCTTGAAGGACATTTTCACGCTCCGTTTGAAGATATATGACATAGCGTATTTTAAACATCTTCGAAGGAAGCTCATTCCACAGTTTGCAGGTGCGCGGCAGAAAAGAGCATTTAAAGAGCATTGTTGTGGACTGCCAGGAGTCCAGTTGGTGAGGGTGGAATTTAGTCCTTCGGTGTGTAATGCGATGCAAAACAGATGGTAACGGCATCTTCTCAAAGAGTTCATCAGAGGACTCCCCATTGGAGAGTCGGTAGAGCACCCAAAGTGCGCCAACGGCCCTGCGCAGGCTCAGTGGCTCTAATCACTCGGTAAGTTAGGGATCATCGACGATTCGAACAACACGTCGCTGCACGGAATCGAGTGGGCTGAGTTGGTACTTTGGTGCCCCCGCTCATAGGTGTGAGCAGTAGTCCATGTGGGGCCTAACTTGAGCTTTCATAATTTTTTCAAATATTCATCATCATCAACATGAGCACTTTTGTCATTGACTGATGGACACGGGTCTCCTCTCATAGTGATTACGGTTATGGCCATAGTCCACCACGCTAACTAAAGGCGGCTAGCAAATATTTTTTTTACTTTAAAATTCAATTCGATTAATATTTTAAGGTCGAAAAAATGACTCCTAAAAGAGTAACTCGAAACTTGCATGGGGATAATTTTCAAAATCCTTTATACATGTATACATAACATATACCAAATATTACTTCCTTTCCATTATCTATATATCTATAAAAATAAAAATCCCCCCTCTCCCCAAAGCAAGATTAGATGAGATTCAACTCGACCCCCTTGACCCTCTTGAATGCCTCACGAAATTAATGGATGTGCCCTTACTGCATAAAATGCTTACCACCAGTCGTCGAGCAAAACTTCGAAGTGATTGTAAAAGTTTTAATTTTTCCCTTGCTCGGTACAATTTCCAAGCGGTGAAAACTGGTTTATACTTGCGGAAAAATGTAAAACAATTAAGCTTAATTAATATTTCCTACTGTACAAATGTCCAATTAACATAAATTAAACTTATGAAAGCAATTCATTGGACTCGAATTTTTTCCCAATAATAGCTTGAACGCTCGCATCGCCAACAGTTTATAAATAAAAACATAATTTCGTTTAATATTTCTTTCATATTCACTTTATAAAACGCAGAAAACGACTTGACACTTGCTAGGAATGCGCTTATCCTCCCAACATCTCACTTCAAATCCTCGTCGTACCTCTCTATTACGTCATCGTTACAAGGTGCCTAGTTAACTTCTGCGTATTGTGTACAATTTGTAGAGGGGGTAAAATAATTTGGTCCGTAGCAATGATTGTGAGTTATCCGATAGACAGCAACGGTTAGGAGTTGAGAAGCTAAATTCTGCTCACAAGTATTTCAGTACTGCATTCAGAAGGCCCGACTAATATTTAGATTTCTTGATCTGTAAACATTATTCTAGAGATCACTCTTAACAGATAATTTTGTACATATCTGTGAACAATTACAATAAAAGCAGCGATAGCGTAATGTCTTGTTATGCAGCCTCTCACTTCGGGGTCGGCTTCAATCCCTGGTACGCAATTCTTTCTTAAAAAAATAATTTACGCCTTAAAACTAAATAACAGTGTAACTGTTAAGGAAATCATTGTGAGAAAATCTGCACACCCTACACTTCTCCGTCTTGTTCTCTAAGGCGTGTAAAATTTACCAGCTCGCACTCAGCGAATGTAATTAAAATCTTAGTATGTGGACTTCTCATGGTAGCTATAAGTGCTTCTGTGGCTAAAGTTAGACACGGCCGGTTAGTGGCCGTGGCGGTCTTTATGACCCAACGGTCTTAAATCCATTTGTCGTAGCTACATTATGAGTTCAGTGAGACCTTTACCTAACTCATCCAATATAATTCCAATTGCGTACATATTCTTTTTACATTTAAACGAGTATAAATAGAGTGATGTTCTGTAAGGATAAAAATATTTAACATTTTAGGCTTTCTGCCTATCCCAAAGACTTGCTGTAAGGGTTTAATAATAATAACTAATACGTAATACTATTTTTAAAAAGGTACGTATACGTATCACCTACACGTTATTTGTATATCGTTATATCACTTACGATCGGTTGGACTAACGTTCGTTTAATGGGAGTGTAATATAAAACATATGTTACGAGCTATCTAATTATTTAATCTTTTTAGTTAAACATGGATAAAATATACATATGTAATAAATTAAATACAGTGGACCCGCGGTAATCCGACAAACATTATGCAGGACAGTGTCGGACTATCGAATTTGTCGGATTAT
>DWEE01002869.1:0-11074 GCA_018245755.1 Parelbella macleannani
GGGAGTGTACTACACTCCTCTGCCTACCTCTTCGGGGATTACAGGCGTGATGTTACGTTTTTTCCTTTTATATACTTTTGTAAGAAATTTGTAATAAATCCTTTAGGCCCTTGGTATATGGCGGTTAAGATTATTTATCTAAATACGCATATACGAACTGTTTCGAATATCGAAAATGTATGTGAAATGAAATGCTCGCTTGTTCTTTTTTTTTTAATTATGGTGTTCATAATAATTATAATAATTAAAATGTTCTGTTTTATCGTTTATCGTGTTATGAACACTATACCTTAATAATTCAATCTGTCAATTTAACTATGATCTAGGACTGATATTCCAGGTTTAACTTTTTGAATTATTAATGAATTAAAAAAAACTGTATTTCATTTAATTTTAGTTTGGATACAGCTTACCAATCATCGCGCAGGTCTCAAATTATCGCGTACAACATGTAATACAATATGAACACCTGATCTCATTATAAACATGACTATTTAATTCCACGTGGTAAAAATAAATATTTTAACGTTAACGATTCAAAAATTAAATCTGTATAATGTGAACGCCTTTAATGCTAGCTGTATATTCGTTGACATCAAATTATAAATGAAAGTAATTTAAAGAGAACGAAGCAATATTATGTTCGTGAATTTAATCATACTTTTAAACAAATGAATATTAATGAAATTTACTTTTATGTTCCAAACCGATCCTTTAAAACTAAAGCCCTTTAAGGATCAACTTACATTGTTAACAAAGCCTTTGGAACTAATCAATTCTTGGTTATTTTGAGCAAACATGCTTTAATTAAAATTGCCGTCGCTCGCCGGTGAGATTTCGCTTTGTTTCGTTTCAAATTATAATAGAAAATTCGGGTTTCCGCTGAGCAAATTGTGTGAAAAATCTGATAAATAACGTTCAATCTTTCACAATAAAATGTTGAGTCCTTACAGAACCTGTTTCATTACAATGGAGCGACAGCATTATAAAGAAAACGCTTAGATGTCTCATTCAAATAATAAGATTCCAGATCCCAGATCTCTGTCGCGGGTTGGTCCACCGTTGGTCTTTTAATTTTATTTAGTTCGTTTTTGATATCCTTAAGTAAATTTGTTCTTACGTTGCTGGTTGAAAACAAAGCACTAACACGAACGTCTGACAATAATTTGTCCTTTAACGCTTATTTATTAATAGTAAATCGTGTTCCTTAATTAAATAAAGTAGATTTTAAGCTTACTTTGATCGTTATGAGGTTCTTGATTTGCTCGTCAGTACAGAGTCACCAGGTGAAATATTCACATGGAAAATAGGTTAGAATTGCGTACTTACCATTGAATGTGCCTTAAATTTTTATACTGGCAAAATAAAGCCCCAACATGTTTAATTTTATAAACACCGCAAGATCTTTAGCGCATTGAAACCGCAAAGAAAAACAATTTCGCCAAGGCAGACGCACGGGGAGCTCGCGGAATACTTGCTCTTGTTAAATTTCTGCTCCACAACTCCATGAAAGTTAAAGTGAAATGGTTGGATCGTTAAAACAAAGGGCTCCGAATTATTGGCTTCGCGACGTGAGCTACTCTGGCATAATGTCAAAATCGAGCATTTCATCACACCCCCCAACCGATAAACGTCTCCACACGTGAACGGGGATGTCTCCTATTATTTCACAAATGGTATCAGAATATCAAACAGCCGTTCCGAGATCGTTCTCGTGGTTATACTTTATGCTAAACTCATTATTACCACAGACGGTATAGTGTCCATAATCCTGTGTGTGTTTGCAGTGGCTAATATCATACGAATATTAAGGAGATGTGAGGAACGAGCGCTTTTACAGTCTCATTATTTGACGATTCCTATTCGACAAGCAAGAGTCACCTATACAATGGTGAGAAAATGGTACAGTGTCACCAGGCTTTTATGACCGGGTAATGTGAATGTAGTTGCTGGATGATGTTAATATTATCTAAATGATTTTACGTATGCCCGTGCATATATATTTTCATAAAACGTAACATCACGCCTGTAATACCCGAAGAGGTAGACAGAGGAATGTGGTACACTCTCATATTTATTTCTAATAAAGTTTATGAATAAATATATTTTATTAATTTTCTTGTAACGTAATTGTGTGAACGTAGACCATAGACGGTTCTTAAAGTAGTAACATTATTGTGAGCAATAGTGACTCTTTTATAACATCATCTCTAATGTGTATTACTACACTGACCGAGTGCGCGGCTACACATGCTTTATGGAATAGTATGGAACATTTTGACGTATTCACTTTTCCACGTGGTCTCCTTCACCGTTACCACAAGTGATATTTACGTTAAAACATACATAATTGCACCAAAAGCTGGCGCGCTTGATTATGAACCCAGAACTACCGAAGCGGGAGATGGAAAGGCAAACTACTCAGCTATGACTGTGTTTGATATATTAATACCATGACTAATTAATGCACAATTATATAAAAATATACGTGACCTATATTATTATTAAAACAGTAAGTATATTCGGTTAGTTTCATCACAGAAACCCTTTGGAACTAAACATCTGATCAGAAATCTACAGTCTGACTGGTACTGCAATCTTCGTATAGTTTAGGTGTTCACGATTCGATTAACAATACCCGTATCTCGGACATAAACTAATAAAGCACATGGCATTGGCAGAGATCCTATGTTATATCTATAATAACCGTTATAATTGATATGTATCGGTATATATGAAACAATATGAATTTATTCCCTCAGCCATCAATTGCAGGTAAAGTGTTATTTAGAATAGTCCACTGTCAGATACTCAGTCATTCTACTGCAGTCAGGTTTGACGTTGCGTCCCAACATATCATTTTCAAATGCTTTTACGACCTTGGCGCCTTTGTTTTGGTTGGGTTACACACACCAAAAATGATTCATGAAGTTTATTAAGTGTGTACTATTGTGAACAGTTATATATTGTATATTTTTAAACATAATAAGTACGAAAAAAGACATGCGTAAAATGAAACGTTTGCGTTTGTATTGGGAAAGAATATTTTATCAAAGAACGAACTTTAATGACCTTTTTCTGATCAACATTTAAAGTATTTAGGTTCGATAAAAACAATGAAATTATATCTTTTAATTTTTTTCATTAACTATTAACCGTGTTGGTAATGTTAAAGATGGTTCCCGCCATTTCTTATTTAGATTGAAATATATTATGAATCGCCGTAATTCGCAGAAAGTAAGTCTCTAATACGATGAGAGTATCATTGTCTGAAGGACTTACATTAATACACAGTACCAGCATACAAATGACTTTTTGTCTGACTATAAAGTTCATACAAGTCAAAATTTGTTAGCAATTGTCGTTTTCATGAATATATTTCACCGTTGCATTAAGTTATCAGTTGTCATATAAAATTTTGTAACTCCCATTATACTTTTCAAATTAAAACATACAATGTATATTATTGTCAAAATTTTACTGAGTTTTATGTTACTTAGATTAAATTTGACTTAATTTCCCATGTCTTTAATGGTTTTCGTGTATGCGATAGTACTGCTGACGGGTTCTCTGTCTGAATGACAACCGTTAACGGTATAGTCTATTAATCTGCTGAGTACAATAATTTCAAAAGATTTGCACGCTTAAAACATTGTAAAATATTTCGGACATGTAATATATCATTAGTTTGAGTAATAATTTAAATAATAATGGGTAAATAAACAAATATGTTTAAATATATTATTTAACAATTTAACATCATCATTAAATTCCATCATCTGTTTTATGATGGGACGTAAACGTAACTGGTGAAACGTTTGTGTGCACTGCTTTTCTACCCCTTCGGGGATTACAGGCTTGATGTCACATTTTAATTAGGTACATGTATGGATTTAATATTTCCTTAGCACCAATAAATACACAACAAAAGATTTTATATGTAACCGACGTACCTACCTACGTACCTACTCGTATCTACGTACCTACCTCTACGGGATTTACAGGCGTGATGTTTCGTTTTTTTCCTACGTATACACATCAAAAGATTCGCAAATATTTATAATACTGTCAGTTCTATATTATTATGTATTCGTACGTACAGGCAATATGAGAGGATATTGATCGAAAATATAACAGGGCGGATTTTCTAAGAGTTCGTCGGTTACGCAACCGTATTTACAAACACGGTTGCCTTCGGGACAATTTTTAACTGCAATTGCTTTCATCCTGTTCTGACGCTGAACTGACTCACAATAAATATATGATTTACGTATGGAACGTATCGTAGCTAGAAAGATACTACGTACGAAGGTACTAGAATCTACATTGTTTTAGCGACCGATCAATGCTTTATTTCTTATTTTCTTGTTGTCTGTACGAGTGTTCTTCTGAGATTATTGAGAGAGATTTGAGATCATTCTGTACATAATTCAAAAATCTAATATAATTGACCAACGACCACTCGACCAACGAGGCACGTTAGTCCAGTGGTTTCAAGCGCGACTGCCCATCGGGAGGCCCTGAGTTCAAATCCCGGGTTGGGTACTATTGGATTTTTCTAATTAAGAATTTCTAGTAGTGACTCGGAGTCTGAATCTGTGCCCGGTGTATGGAAATAGGTGCACCACCTATTCCATGGGAGGTAACGTAACTGGTGAAACGTGGGAGTGTACTACACTCCTCTGCCTACCCCTTCGGGGATTACAGATGTAAGGTTATGTTTTACTGTAATATGAGTAGATACCCACTCGTGCCAAAGTTAAAACCAAAATAAAAGCCAATAAATAATTGGACCGAGATATATCTGTAAGGAAAAATATATTTGATACTCTGGACATCAAAATAATAACAAAAATAAATATGGTTTGACGTGAAATACAATATTCTCCTTTCTGATTAATAATTAGTTGCACGCTGAATGTATGTAACCTACATTTAAAGTCGTGACTGACTGTTATCCTGTTAATTTGTCTCCGGTGCTTTAGTTAGTCTATATTAGGCTCCGTTACATTAGTCCATTAGTTGGTCAGAAATCTGATCCGACCATTCTTTGGAATTCCCACCTCAAGGTTTTTTCCTTCTATGTGTCGTCAGCATCAGGTTACTGAAAATATATTTATAATTATAATTTTTATGAAGCAGTACAACATACGATATGATAAAATGGATAATCCAATTACGTTTGAAAATCAGACTCATATACGCGCAGCAATGAACATTTTTATTCAAGTAATCCGATATACCAGTGATCATTGAAAGTAGATTTAAGTTCAGTAATAACAAAAAATCCATTAATTTTCCATTCGTATCTATTGAAAAACTTTTCTTCTGACTATATTCAGCGACAAACGCACTGTAAGGGCCTTAACGATTCTACATATTTCCAAGTGAAAATGGGAACAAAAGAGATCGGTAATGATGATAATGATGATGATGATGATAATGATGATGATAATGATGATGATAATGATGGTGATGATAATGGTGATGATAATGGTGATGATAATGGTGATGATGATGATGAGGTACCGAAAAACAACTGTTTTATCTGTTTTACTGGAGAAAGCATATTATATTTGTTTATCGATATTCCGTATATACTTATTAATCAGTCGGCGAAAATCGGTCGCGTACATATTATCTTAGATTGTATTTGTACATGAAATACGTGGTTTTAATTATTATTATGGTCTTAAAACTGTTGATAAGATATAATATATTATGTACTCGTTAACATATATTATACAATGAAGATAATAGTTTCGTTATCAGCAGAAAATGAAAGAGTGTTGGATATGGTAAATATTGTTAAGATGTGATTTCGTAGGTGTTGGGGCAAGTGTTTAATCATTACAGCTTTTTATAATAATTATTCCGTCACTTGTTGTTGGAACACAATCTTTCTCGTAATCTTGAGGTCATAAATCTCGATCAATATATCAGTTTAAATTTTCATCTCGATAATTTAATCCAGCGTTATTGGAAGTTAGCAGTCGTTATGGATTTTTAGAAATCTTTAAATCTGACTTAAAAGCTTCTGACAAAAGAGTTAATTTGCAATGAGAGTTTAAACATTGCCCATTGGAGAAGATTATTCACGGGATAAATAGTTTCTAATGAAGTAGCAATGATTTTTTTTTAATCAATTAATAATTATGTGAAATATGTGAGATAATCGCAGGATGTCATTATGATAGAATGATTTATTCCAAGTACTTCTGATAAGACTGAACATTCTGATTATGTCATTGAAAAAAACAAAGTTTTACACCCGGATGCCAAGAATTCATCCATTGTAACAACAAACGAAAGAAGACGAATTCCTTTTTAAAATCAAATTTCCAGCAAGGAATGGCGCATGAGTTGAACTTCTGCCAATATTTTATTTAAATTACCTAAACTTTCTACGCTCGCGGGAGACACTGAGCGATTTTATTTAAAACTTCATTCCTTTTTATTGATTCTGAATAAACGGGACCGGTACCCGAAGTAGGCACGAGTTATTAATGGTATCTGGAAATGATTAGATTAAGGTACAGAATGCCAGAAGAATGGGAAGTGAGATATGAGATTACACTTTCCAAGAATGTACGATATGTTGATTATTAACATACCTAAATATCAAAAGTAAATCATTTTCTTTGGATTTTATAAAATTAATTTCTCACACACATACACACACATATACGCTTTCAGCCTGTCATCTTCCACTGCTGGACGTAGGCCTCTTCAATGGCGCGCCATTGAGCTCGATCCTCTGCTCTACGCAATAAAATAAAATAAAATCTAATCAATTTCATTATTTTAATTTTCCTTTATGACCTGTGTTAATGGTGAAATATTCTTGATCCAGTGTTATGGTTTCCGTCAACGTCCACGGAATCCCTGAATTACGAAGAGGCGATGCAGCAACTTGGTCTGACGTCGGAATACAACAACACAATCGATCCGAAAACTCTCCAATTCATCGAAAATCCTGCTGCCGACCAATTCTTGTTGTTTACAAGGTATTCGATATTGTTCTTGTCAAATAAATGTTATATTTCCAGAGACTAACATTAATATTATAAATGAAAGATAATTTCTTGATGTTTCATTTTAATTTAATATTCTTTTAATTACTTATTTTTTTTTTTTCAGTTCTATTACATATTTCAATTTGAAATCTTGCTACATAAAAAATTTAATTATAAAAACTGGTTTTAGTAATTTTATTTTTCAGTTTTTAGTTTTAGTAAATATCTTTTAGCAAAGTCAGTAAAGTTATAATAGTTAATATTATAAGGTGTGATAAGGTTTTTCTTAAAGCGAACACTATCAAAGTAAATTGTAAGCATTATACGTTGGAAACCTTACGTTTAGTTTAGGGATAAGTTTCAGAAGACAATTTCAGTATGTTTCAAAAGCATCTGCTCCAGAACAAACACGTTCCACAAAGTTTGTTCGTAAGTAAGTAGTTTAGTCTCTGTCGACCCCAGTTTTTAAAGTTTTACGCTTAGAGATCGAAGACGTACTGACGTGCGGTGCAGTTTCTCTTAATCTTGTTTGCGATCCTTTTTCGCGAGCTGCTACAAAAAGTTCAAACGAAGCACTTTAAAACCATAATCCGCTTACAAAACTATTTTTAACAATAGTTATGTTGAAACGCTGGTAGGCTCTATTATTCATTTATTTGTGTAATCCAATACAAAATATTATATGGCATTGGCTATTTTCACAAGACGCTTTAGACAGAATAAGTATCTAGTTTAAGATTTAGAAAAAGTTAAAAATTGCATCTCAAAACAGTGCTTCAAAAATGCGATTAAAAGCGAATCTTCAGAAAAATATTATATTGTGATATTTGTACTGAAATATATTTGTACTGAAATAAAATACAATCAGCGGAATAGATCTTTTGAGGATTTGCTGAAGAAAGCTAAAAAGGATTGCCGATCTGGTAAAAATATGGTCACTATGTTTTGATCTAAACGAGATATTACATACAATTTTACTTTAAAGCCAACAATCATTGATTACACACTTGTTAACCCTGATTATCTATTTTGTAGCCATACAAATTTGATATTAATGTTGTAACAAACAAAACAACCAAACACAGACTTTGTTTCCTTTTGAGAAACTGATAAAGGGTCAATTTTTAGTCATATGCTAGGAGCAATCAATAAATTGCTCGCGGTTATTCAAGTGATTATCACAACGCACCGCGTACCGCCGCGGTTGGCGGTAAACGCTGTATTGGCTCATATTATGAAATCTGTTGATGCTCAAAACTACGCACACATACGAACGGTAGGAACGAGGGATAGGCGCGTCGCGGCGCGTGAACCTATGTAATTTCTCAGAAAATAGATTGAATAAACGAAACGTATTTTAAACTTTTAGTGTTTTGATTTTTATAGAATGAATATTTATTGATTTTACAATTGACGTTTTTTCAGAAGAAATCAACGTTTGGGTCAACCTTTGATATATAAAAGTGAAATATCAGTGAGATCATCGAATTTTAATGCGAGCTTGCCCACCGTGGTCGTGGTGCACGGTTGGCAAGAGGACTCACGGAGCAGAATAAATCCTACTATTAAGGAAGGTACTAAGCTTGTTCCATCGTCGAATAAACTAAATCTACCAGCACAAATTGTTCAGCAAATCGATTATTATAGTCCATTTATATTTTGCTATATTCTTAAAAGTTTAAATCGACAATGAGACACAAATGAAAAAAAAATGACCTAAAGGCTAATTTTATCTAACTTGGACGAAAATTTCCAATTAAAAAATAATAATAGTTTAAACGTAACATCACGCCTGTAATCCTAGAAGGGGTAGGCAGAGGAGTGTAGTACACTCCCACGTTTCAACAGTTTCGTTTACGTCCCATAGAATAGGTGGTGTTACTATTGCCTATACGGGGCACAGATTCAGATTCCGAGTCACTACTAGAAATACTAAATTAGAAAATTCCAATATCACCCGACCCGGGATTTGAACCCAGGACCTCCCGATCAGCAGTCGCGCTTGCAAACGCTCGATCAACGAAGCAGTCTAATAATAATTAAATTTTTCCTTATTTAAGAATTGCTAAAATCTGATGACGTCAACGTCATTATCATGGATTGGAGCCGACTATCCAGGCTGTATTATCCAACATCAGTGAGAGCTGTACCATCAATTGGTCGTGGCCTAGGACTTTTCCTGGCCTTTCTGAAAGACACTTCGGGCATGTCATACGATTCTGTGCATTTAGTTGGCTTCAGTTTGGGCGGTCACATAGTGGGCAATGCTGGAAGGCAACTTAATGGACAAATTGCCCGTATTACTGGTAAGATACAAGAAAAATATAATTGCAAATAATTCATAATTCGAAGTCTCCAGATTAGACTCAAATGCTGGTAATTGTAATGCGTCTATGACTAATTTCTGGTTTCGCTGACGGATAAGGTTGGTTGTAATCATTAAAATGAATAATCGTTAGCTATCTGTATGATTTCAATGTTTTCAGAATTTTAATATTATTTTTTGAACGGTCATCTATTATGAAATAAGAAAAACCTTAAATTATGATTAAGTTTGTATGTAGATATACTTACATACTTACGTAGGTATATATTTAGCGTTAATTATTTAAATCTGGCCAGCGGTACCATTGTTTGCTGTGTGGTCGTGGATATATTATAATGAAATAAAATTTCAATATTTACACAAACGCTTCAATACTTATATCTTAAGCTAAATCTAGCCATAGCTGAGTAGGATTTGAGTCTAATAATATTACTGTGTATCGCTAATATAAATATGTCGTTAGCGTTGATGATTGTAATCCACAATACATTACAAATGTCAGAAATTTTTGCTAAATTCTTATTTGATATTACTATCGTATAATGATGAAATGTAATAAATATAATGTCAGTTACAAATAAATTAATAAATGTAGTATAAATAATGGTATCTACTTGTATATAAAAGCGCTCATTGGGGGAGGCCTATGTCCAGCAGTGGACTGAAATAGGCCGATGATGATGATGATGATATGTATATAAATTGGTGATATTCTCAATAGCTTTAGATCCAGCTGGTCCTATGTGGTACAGAGACGAGGATAGTTTGCGGAAAACCGATGCAATTTACGTCGAGGCCATACATACGAATGCAGGGGTACTTGGTATAGAGAGGATAATGGGTGACGTGGATTTCTTCCCCAACGGCGGCAGCTCCCAGCCGGGTTGCGCAGTTGTCTCCTGCAACCATGCACGTGCTTGGCGACTCTTCGCCGCTTCCATCAATGACAACCATTTCGTGGGGAACAAGTGTGAAAACATATATCAGCTATTTATACCTATAAATACCTGTCGCGGACCATCGTTTCCTATGGGAAATAACGATTTGAGGAAATTCGGGTCCGTTTCTTTAATCATGTTTTTATTTGATTTTTTTTTATATCTTTATTTTTAATTTGGGGTTTTATGCTTGTTAGGATATGTCAACCCCAATGTCAATTTGTTAAATTTTTTTTTTCTATTAGTTATAGTATTTTTTTAATTTGTTATAATACAGATTTTTTGTGATGATTACGTTCAGTTTGTTTTTTTTACGCCATTTCGAATATGATAATCGTTAAGGTGTAAAGTGATTCATATAATTTTCTTTGGCTATTTTATTAAAATCATGATGGTAACTAATTAAAATGTTAACATAAGTAAGTGTTCAATTGTTAAAAGATTTTTGGTACTGAATATTTACACCAACGACATACAATAATGTAAAAGTATCATGATGATATTATGTTAGTGAGACATTGTTGTATCATCGAGATGACAGTACTTAGAAGTTTTATTAACAAGTATTGTACACTTTAAGGCAAATCTGATCTCGATTATTGTAGTGAGTGTTTTACCAAAATAATCTAAAACGTGAGTCCTTTTGGATAATCCAAAAGGGCACACTTGCTGAGAACTGTTTACAATACGTCCTTATAAGTACGAAAAATATTTTTATTTCGCCTATACATTTTTATTCATATGATGTAAGACTCTTGAGATATTTTTATTGTACATTTATAGCATTTAAATAA
>DWEE01002870.1:0-11070 GCA_018245755.1 Parelbella macleannani
CATTACACAATTATTTATTCAAACCATTTCTACTTAAAACTAAATATTGAATCATATTATTGAAGAAATAAATTATGAAAAACAAAATTCCAAAGGCTGGATTGTAAAAAGAATATTAAGATAATTTTAAAATAACATATTTAATAGTGTCACAAACATGGTTCTGGTTTTAGTACCTCAATTGTTATAACTCACTTGAAACAGTTTTCATATCTTGCTTACTAATGTAACCTTGTACATTAACATGTGATAATTATTGATAAAAGGCTGCACCAAATGTGCTCAGCTGATAACCTTATATGACATGAACAGTGCCAATTATCTTGTAGGTGGCAAATTAATTTGTTTGTGTGTATTAATCAAGTTTGACCATTTATTAGTAGTCTATAGGAACATGTGAAAAATGTTTATAAACAGTATACAGTCAAACAAAACAACTAATAAATTGTCATGTCACTGACACAATTACTGTACTCCTATTATCTATGGACGCAAACAATTGAAAAACAATAATTAAAACAACTGAACAGGTATAAAAAATGTACGAGTTTTGACGTTCGTAATTCGTCATCTCGAGACTCACCATGTCATCGGGACCTTCGCACGAGTGTCGGTACGGCAAACCCTCTGGCACTATTTTGTTGAGCATCATTTCCATATCGTCTCTCACGTCTGGGTCCCAACTCTCGTTCAGTGCAAGACTGGCAGAAGTGTGCATTACTGGAAACAATATTTACTATAGATCAGCTGTCTGACTACGATAAAATTCATTACTCAATCGCGAGCCTAAAACCATGGCACATATTTAAATTATTAACGACCAACCGGCGAGAGGTCAGTACATAGTTAAAAAGCACAGGTGGGAGGGGGTGCAGCAACGGCGGCAAGAACGCGGCGCTGGTACTCACTCTGGATATGGCAGAGGCCAACCGCGAACTGTGAGAGCTCCGGCACCTGTTTCAGGATCTCCTCGGTAACCAAATGCACACCTCTGTGCTGCGGCCTCAAATTCAGCTTTCGTTGAAACCACGCGGATCCAATCTGAATTCCTCTATTCGAGGCCATGTTTAATTTTTAAAAACGCTACAGAGTGACCGCAAGAACACAAACGATCTTACACAACATCACTTAGAACAGCCTGTACACAAATTTAACCACAATTATCATAAATGATGCATCTTCGATCTTAAATGGTAATAAATATATCGGAGGTTATAGGACAGATTCGACACCCTATTTTCTGCGGGAAGGTGAAACAGTCTTCAAACGAAAGAGAAAAACGATCGAACGTATGTTGTCATTGCAAAAAAAAACATACAAATGTACTTGTTCATTCATAAATTCGTTATTGGTTCGTATATATTAGAATTTTCAAAATAATAGAAACTGTAGTTTTAGAGTATCGATTTAGTGGTTTTGTACTATATTTCAATACTTCTAATTTTGTAGAATACTTAAGTAACACTTCATATTTTAATAACTTATAACATTGAACACTATGCTGGATATTAAAGAGTTGTCTGCAATAGTAGAATTTTCGTGGTTTACTTTATTTTTATAAAACAATAGTGATTTTTAGAACCTGAATCAAAATCTTGAAGTATTACTAGATATATAGATTTACACGTATAGCAACACCAAAATACCGCATGAAACCCGCGAGTTTTAAGTCCACGCTAATACACAGTTGCGCACTTGTTTTGTCTAGAATTTACTAACACTGTACACACACTCGATAATTTCATCATATTACACTGATAGTAGTTGAACTTAATACACTGAATAATATGAATGGAATGCTTTGCGAATAACACGACTTCAATTAAAATGAGAATTCGAGGGGAGTGCCAGGGGTTGATAGCATAATACTAGGTGTGGCTATTAACAAGCACTCCTCGGAATTGGGACAATTAGTTTTTATTTCAACTGGAGTGTTTTGCGGACGCTTGCTAGCCGCTCTGTCCTAGTTTATCTAGTTCACACTGTTTGTAATCTAATACATCGTTATAACAAGTTTATTTAAATATGGATCCTATTATGGATGTTATTAAAAATTCGGAAGAACCCGAATGGCTTGAAAAGACGCTTATCGGGGAATTAAGGGTATGGCAAGTTATGTTCTTATGTTTAGCGGGAGTGACCTCATTAAGTAAGTATGGACAACTAATCACTTAACATACAATTATGCAAATTACATAGCACTCTAATTAAAGCTTAATCGTCATTGTAGTTGTGATGATATGTTGCTGCTTCCGCTTCCGGATTCCGCGCACGAAGCAACAGATCGAGGCGAACTATCAGCGCCGGAAAATTACCACGAAGTTTCGCCAACAACTGGAAACTATACAAGACTCCAAGATAGATGCCATGTCGCTGAAAGATGGTAATAAAAGGAGCAGGTATTTCAAGTTTCTTGTAGTAGTTGCACCTACCAGTTATACTCGTATGTATTATGTTTAACAACTATAGGTATATATTTCTATTATATTTGCTATATTTCTCTGTCTTCATGCAGTTGAAGCACGT
The DNA here is from genome assembly GCA_018245755.1 of Parelbella macleannani. NCBI lineage: Eukaryota > Metazoa > Arthropoda > Insecta > Lepidoptera > Hesperiidae > Parelbella > Parelbella macleannani. The sequence continues at coordinate 2,527 of DWEE01002870.1, forward strand.
CACAGATATATATTATATCTTACGCTTATGTTAGTATATGCACCTGACAGTATTGCTGTGTTTAAACTTAAGCTTAAGTATTAATGATTTTTAAGTTGAGTATAAACCCAACTTAAAAATCATTAATACTTAAGAGTTGGGTATAAACCCAACTTAAAAATCATTAATACTTAAGCTTTTATGGTGCTTAAACAATTCTTACTTTAGAATTATAATGTATTATCAATCCTAAGTAATTCTCGTTCTATTGTTAAATGCGGACTTAGTTTCAGTGTTCTAATTTTGGATTCATTTGAGTCCATTAACGTCAACGTTCAGGCCTAGAGGCTACTTCCTGATGTTTTTGTTCACCTATATAGCGAATGAGATCTAGTCAACTATCTAATAATTAGCGAATATAATTCTAAGTAGGTACGTAATAGGACATAAGGAAAGGTGGGGGAAGCAGTAGTCCATACTAATATTAACTATTGTAGTAAAAAGTTCTAAAAATTATTAGTTATAAGTACTTATGACAACAAATTAAGTACCAAGGTACAATATCAAAGGTAGCTCAGATTCTTTACGATATCCTTATAACTAATAATCCAGGTGATTTAATTGTTCTACTATGATTTTTACTCTTTCAATTACACATTCAATTACTCTTTCAATAGGTAGAGATCTGCAATATAAATCTTCGAAAAGCCACTTTTGATATAGCGGGCAGGTATTTTGATTATTTCGTGACTATTTCAATATTTATGCGACACAGCCTCTCGACCGAGTTCTGAACAGCACTTACGGAGTTCGTACTATATTATGCATGAGCTTCGACATTATAAATGTGCCTACTGCTTCGGACATTCTTTGCTTGCTCATGTCACCACTCGTCACATGTGTGAGCGAATGTACTACATTAAACGAAACTGTCGTTCGAAATAAACGCACGCTTTCTTGTAAATGAAAATATTTTTTTTTTCTAGAGCAAAATTTCTGAGCAGTTTATTTAGTATTTTTAAACATTTTTCGGAAAACAAACATGAATCTTCACGTGTTCTTCCATCCATTCTAAATTTGAATTTATTGATGCAATACGTTGTACAGTCGATCCCGTTTGCAACTTTTAGACTTTTATGTTTGAGCCTTTGAGCTTTGATATCAAAGCCTTTACGAATTTTCTACTACCTTTGGGACGTGTGCAGGCTACTATTTTAAAATAACTTTTGAATTCAAATTCGAATTTCGATGTTTAATGCAGTTACATAATCTGAGTTAAATTAATAACTGTGTACAAAAACGAGTACATATTACAAAGCTTACAAAGTGCTACATTATAATATACAGATATACGCTTATAATTAATACTTACTTTTAGGCTCATATCCTATTATACGGGGCTTATAACAAAACCAGTGAAAACCAGAGTACCTACTACACTCTCCCTACACTTTCTGATAAATATAGGCGTGATGTTATGTGTACTTAAGGATACAGGTAGGTTTAACAGTGTACAGACAGTAGTACTTAGGTAGAATGACAAGTTGGACATTGCATTTATTTACCATTCAAACATTCTAAGAGTGCAGATAAGATAGGAAGCCACGACAGTATTTGCTTTTGCTTCGTATACCTACATTATAATAATTGCATAGATTCTGTATTAGAGTTTTTCCGCACGCGCTGTTAGCTCTGGAAGTGCTGCATGAGAAGTCGCAAGCCATGGAGGGAGAGAATCAGCAAGGATCACAAGCCAGCTCCGTGGTGTCTCCACAGCAGAGTGAGTTTTTCAAACACTACAAGATTTATTTAAACAAAATTTTAACCGCTTAAAAAGTAGCCTCTGCGTAGTTAGTAGTTACAGTTGCCTATGGATGTATGCAATTGTGGAACAATTGTATAATGTATTCATCGTAGGTAAGTATCTCAGCATCTCCTAGAAAAATGTTTATGACACTCCAGTCCCCTTTTTGTAGAATTCTCTCATTAAGGTCTTTACATAATTTATATCCTGTAAAAAACCACAGCACAAATATATTTCAAAGGTGTAACGTGACATGTATTTCATAAATAATAGTAGGTAGGTAGGTACCTATAATAATGCAAAACAGGAACATTTATTTAAAATATCAAAACCGCCATTGTGCACCAGTAAATTTGACAGCAAAACTAAAAAAAACGGCCGCACGGCATTATTATCCGTACGGAGATATATGGACATAAAAAAATCTAAATGTTTTCATGAAAAATATTTGACATTCGTGTTTTGTTGCAGGCTCTCTAGAGACGTCTTTTCAACCGGAAGCTGGTCAGAAGCCGGAACCACAGGTTTCCGGGATCAACTTCGTGAAGTTTGCAACGAAAGTGGCTCATCTATCTAAGCTGCAACCCAAGTCTCCCACTTCCCCGCCGCCATCAGGGGGCCGTATGGATTTCTGAACATATCCCAAAGATTAAACCACTTCTCACATTGCTAAATATCAACAGAATGAAGACGGACAAAAGTGAAAGTTATTAGAAGATTGAAAAAATATCGAAAGTGTATTTTTGTATGTCTTGCTTTTGAATATTATGTCATTCATTTGTTTTTTTATTTATTTTGCATTCTTCATTCAAAAGGTGGACGCCGCCTTAAAACGTGACGTTGATGTTGTTTACTGTTTATTATTTACTTAGTCATAAAACGTTATAAAAATATGTTCTGTAGTGAGATGTACTTAAATCATGTATTTTTTTAGATATAAATTATCTATTTGTATTTTTATTTAAATCACTAACTAATTTATCGTTCTTTTAAAAAGTTTTAATCTATTTTGAATATAAGTATAGCATTTTTTTATTTACTAATTAATATAGGTACATAAACCTAGTAGCTAATAAATGGCGCCATGTTGTTCGTTAAAACTGACACCGAATACTGACACTAGACATTTTTAACCTAAGAAATTGTTAGAACTCCACTGGCCATATGTTAATATATATACGGTTTGCCTAGAGCAGTACTACGGTTACAACTTGAGCTGTAAAACTAACTAGTTTTTAGATTGAAGTGCACGGGGGCCAGTTTACGCGAGGCGACCATTTCAATTTATAGGAGTACCTACCAACACATTTGATCAGCATCGAATATTCTAATTAATACTTTCACCGCCTTTTACCTTTTTAATTATACTTTTTACCAGTTCTTACTAATAGTAAGTCTTATTGTTGGTAACAACTAATATTATGTGTGGTAATATTTATATTCGAAATAGGCAGCAAATGCTATCCGCGGTAGTGGTTACAATTGACCATGGACTGCATGTTTAATACCTACTCTATATTCTAGTTGCTTTCTCAAAACGGAAAGCTGACGTTGAGAACTGCAGATTGGATTTTCTTTGTGCCCAGATTTTCAGTTCTCTGAACGTGTTCAATAAACTTGTTGAAAATTTTCTTGGCATTATAATAATATTTGTTACTTATGGCATATCTACATATATCAAATTCTCAAAAACGCTATAGAAGCGGAGTAGCCCAGGTATTTTATTCTTTTTATAAATAGTTTTAACCAACTTACCTGCTTTATATCAGTGCAATAGATAGGAAAATAAATAAAAAATATATGCAGTAAGATGTTTTCTTTAATCTAGAAAATAAAAAATACAGTATAAACGGATTTTAGATCACAAGAATAATTACATATTCACAAATAACGATCATGTTCTGCTGTTTACATCTCAACGCATTACAGACTGACCGTAGAAACAATCAACGTAAGCGATAACTTTAAAGCAACATTTAACTTACATTATAATACATAAATAATACATCTTGCAAATAAAAATTACATAGAATTCAAGTTAGCTACAATATTTTTTTTAAATAGTTAAATTGTTCCTACATGCATTTATTACGTTCCATTCTTACTGAACACGGACAAACAATATGTTGCTGGCCATAAAACTGTCATGTTAATTACTAAACGTCACTGACACTGTCTATATGTATGACTTAGTGAAATCCATTTTTGACATTTCAACATGTAAGCACACCCATACCGTTAGTCTAACTCTCAGTCCATGACTCGATATAACATTTTGCCACAATCTCACCCAAAACGAAATTCAATTACCTTACCGCTAATCTCGCATATATTACTTTTTTTTTTAATTACGCACAGAGTTAACATTTCATGTTCTAGTCGTGATATTTCAAAATGTCGCTCCTCTCAGTTCATTTGGTGTTACACGTTTGAGCAATTCAATGAAATGCGAATGGCAACTTATAAAGATATACAAAAAAAGTGTCCACTTCAATCGCAATAAAAACTGATCGCTATTAATTGGATGACAATACATTTAAAATTCATAAGAAAAATACTTTAAAAAAAAGTTAACAATAGTAAGTCGAGGTCACTCAGTTGTAGAGCTAAAATAAATGCATACGGAATTTAAGTAGTGTGAAGAAGTGTGTCGAATTGCTGTTAAAACTGTCGACCTTCTTCATAAATAAGGCCATTTTAACTCATCGAGCTCCTCTTGTCTATGGAACAATTTATGGTGAAACATTTATACATTTTTACTTACATAGTAATAATTGAATGGGACCTACCTAATAACGTAAGTTTTAATTAATTATTATTGTTCGTTTATTGCATAGCGTTACGGAACTAAATACACGGGATAATGTAGAAGTAATAATTAAAAAATAAACAAATTCGTAAGACTTTGTGCATGATATCATTCTCGTTTTAAGAGATTTACATTTTTACAAGTGTTCACATTAAATCAAAAACAACATGTATAGGCTACGTTTTATAATACATTATACCCTAGGTGAGGACCGGTAATCGCATAACTTACAACAAGGAAATCACGTAAGCTAAAGTAAATTCTCGCTCCGTTAGGCACTAGACGGGTCTACGTAAACCTTTGAACCTGCCAGGGAGTACATTTCAACATTTAGGAACCCGAGACACCGAAGTCGCAGTGCCACCACTATAAATAGAACTCTCGATATAATAAATCATAGTTACATAAACAAGTACTACGGCAACATTACCTGATTTCATCGATACCACCGGGTTTAGGCGCAAACTTGACAAACAACAGTCATGTATGTATATATTATACAATGTGCACATTTCTCCTGTCGGCAAAGGAATTCTAAATTTGAAATATTGAGCAGAACATTTGGCAATACATTCGTGAACGCGTCACACGACGGCTCGGGTGGTCTCGCTCGAGTGGGCTGTGACCGATGATCCGGATACAATAAATAATAGTTAGGTGATAGTTCAGTTAACGGTGGTTACAGGAAATACGCACATTGTCGGAATTCCGTTGGGGACGAGCCGTCCAATCCGGTAAGACCTCCGGGCAGTGGGCGCGGTGCGGGACAGAGGGAGGCAACGCTGTCGGTGCGAGATGTTACCGGAGGCGCGGCCGCGGCGCTCAGTCTCGCCTCACGAATGTTCTCCCGCTGCAAACATAATACAAATATCGATTACTCTCATTTGCCTCTAACACATGACATTTTTGACATTATTCCTTTTTAATGCTTTATCACAGTCCACATTCAGTCATGCAGTCAATCAACTTTTAAGCTAAATATCATTACTCAAATTGTTTTAAACTGTAAACGATGGTACTGGCAGCTGGATGCATATTTGACTGAACTCAAATCGATGTTCTTAATACCAATGCTCATGCATAAACCATTTAACTTCCTAAACATCTCTATCATTACATACGTGACGAGCTTCATCCATACTCATACAAGCACGCTGGTTTCAAAGATTAAAAAAAACCAAAGAAACATGTGGGGGCCATACGTGATGGTCTTCCGCTCCTGCGGGCGGGTGGTGAGCTGCGGGCGCGCGCGGTTGAGCACCTTGAGCAGGTCGCCGGCCTTGGCGCGCATGCGCGAGTGCACGTACACCTTGGAGCACTTGATGTGGTAGTGCAGGTAGTCGCGGAACATGTGCAGCAGGTCGATGGTGTTGTCGCGCGCCGCCTCGCACGTGTGCCGCGGGAACAGCACTGCCGACACACCATTATTCAGATATTAATATTAAGCGAAACTAAGGAAAACTTGCTTAGTTATATTTTTCGTATTATGGGTAAAAATCTCTCCAAGATGGGCCTATGTCGAAGGCGATGTATGAAAAAACTTAAGCCCATTTTGGTACTTGCCAAAAGACTTACTACTGCATTAACAGACTTTTAAATATCGAATAGTACAACACAACGGTGTATGAAATGATCGTGTCAAATTTTTTTAATGAATCCTTAGGCATTTAATTTTGAAACCCTTTAGATTAATTATTAATTGACCACAACACACCCAGTGTTATAATTAATACTCCGTCACTAATTAATTTAACAATTAATAAATGAACCTGTTGTTTTTGCACCTTATCATGTTATGTATATAAAATTAAATAATAGGTTTTGTTGTGTTATCAAATATGAAATTGAAATGTATTTTTTTTCTAAATATATTAATTAGTGACCGACCGTAAGTTCGGTTTCGGTTTCGGCCAGTTTCGGCCTTAGTTTCGGTTTCAGCCAAAGAATGCCCGAATCTTTCGGCCGCACCGAAACTCGAGTGTTCGTGAATAATTGTGCGCCGTTCTGCGAACTTTGCGGAATAGGCATTCGGCAAAAAACCACGAATATGTTTTTAATTTGCAATAAACTATAATATGAATACAAACTGAATGTCGCGAATTTTATTAATGGCATATCCATGTTTACAATAACGCTCAGAATTGCTCTGCAACTCCGACCACCGTTGGTGACATAAAAAAATTATTACGTCCTACCATTTTTTGTTACGTCCTTTAATGATTGTCTTTTTATTTCATTAACTTGCGGTATAAATAGAATATGCAAATAAATGTGTAAAAAACTATTGTGATCGCAAAGCACACTCTATGCTTCGCATTACGAGTCCAAAATTTAAAATACACTAGATTTCAGTATGCGATACAAATTTTAAATAATATAATGTATTTAAATAAGTTTCGGTTTCGGCCGAAATTGAGATCGAGGCAGAAATTTCGTTTTCGGTTTTGAATGAAAAACCTGTTTCGGTCGGATACTGATATTCGAACACTAGTTCGAAAACAACTATGTATGATATATAAGCAAGTTACGTCATATTTACATTAAGCCTAACGAGTTTGAACACCATATGGCATTTGACAAAGCATATGTCATGAACAAAGCTGACATCATGTATATCGTAATAGTATACAATGTTTAAATATGTTATTATGTAATCATACAAATAAAGGCACACAATGTAAAACTACAAAGGAAATGTTAAAAGATAAATAGATTTATTGTTTATTATCCATAGAGTGATTGTAGAGTAAGAAGTAGGTCGAAATATTTTAATTTATATACACATCAGTTTCTACAATATAATTCATTACTATATGGGATATATATGTACCTTATATGGGACCTACTGTGATGATATAATAATGATTATTCAGTACTCACCAAATGTAACATAACTGATATTTTCTCCCACCCTCGCATCAGTGTCCACAAGCTCTAACGGTGGTTCTTTGTGTGAAAAAAGGACCTGCAAATGGTGAAGTAATATTCTTTTAATACCATTTAACATCAGTATCAGCTGGACTTGTAATGATCACTAAGAGCTTGATTAGCATACTGTTCTTGGATTGCACAGGTAGGCTGTGAATAGAACACATTACTCAAATATTTCAAGAGTGCTATGATATAAGAATCTTTTTAAATACAAACATTTTATGTATATAATTATTCATTATTTCAATGGAGTAATTTATTATTAGCTCACATAAACATTACTGGGCACTGGGCTCCATCTTATCATATCAAGGGTTTAGGTCTAATGGTAGCAAAGGCCGATATTTTTGTGAATAGACTTAGATGTTCTGTATTTTTTTAATTGAGGCATGTTTCTATATAATTTGGGTATGTTTACTTTATTTCATTTATTTATTTTATTAAGCAATAATTTTTTTAAACAATGGACTTTACCTGTGGCGCGGTATGCGATGCTCTCCGGCCCTCTTTAAGCTCCTGCATGAACACTTTGCCGATCACCATGTCGTCCTCGTGACGGAACACTGTCGAGAACACCACAGTTACTCGATCCTCCTGCGCTTCCACGTATCTGAATATGAATAGAAAAAAAAAAAAAAAAATTTTAGTTACTTTCAATAGATATAAAGTTAAGCTGGCCCAGTCATACTTTTAGAATCCCATTATCCTGTTTTAAAAACTGTTTATATTGACAACTATAACTTTAAATAAAGTTAAAAACACATACAACAATAAAGTATAAAACAATATTTATAGATGTAATTGACGCAACTTATTAGATATTTGATATTCACCGACTCTACCACAATGATCGAAGGCTAAGGATATCATGTTATATTACTAATATGTATAGTGCTTGGATTAAGTACTTGAACAAAAGTGAACCCCAAAACGTAGCATCACGTCTGTAATCCCCGAAGTGGTAGGCAGAGGAGTGTAGTACACTCCCACGTTTCACCACTTACGTTTTAGTCCCATGGAA
>DWEE01002871.1:0-11069 GCA_018245755.1 Parelbella macleannani
TATGAACTATGAAGAGCCATATATTGTACAAATATTGTTTGATTTAAGTTAACAGCAAATTTCAATGGAACTATGACCTTAGATATTTGTTTCGAAACACTCTTGTTCTTAATATTATCTAGATTACTGATATCTGTATGTATGGTTGTATTTGAAAATTGGGAGAGTCTTATCGAGACAGGAAGGCTCACCGGAGCGGTGGATCTATTTCTGTAGTAAAGTGCATTTGCTTGTTGGAGATCTGCTGTCATTCCGTCTAGAGGCAATGTTAAGGAGATATATTCCGATACTTGATGGATTTCATTATATTACTGATAATAAGTAGATCGGTGATTGGAGGTTCGCTTCATAGTCATAGAAACATCTAAATGTTACATTTCTTTCAGAATTAGATGATTTAATAGATGTTATTCATGACATAGTCTTGATAACTGAGCACCTCTGAAAAAAGTGATGAAAGCCTCAAAAATGAAAATGTGGAATTTTTTACACCACTCGCGCGGTTCATAAGATGAATTATCAATCATTTAAACAGCCTGATTATAACTCATTTTTTTGAGTTGTATGTATACGAGTATATCAAATATCTACAATCGTATATTTATTTTATTAGTAAATAAATAATTATAATGCATATGATAAATGATTTATTAAGAGGTGCATATACCGAATTTCTAATTTGTTCATTAAGAGAAAACGGTGCCACGAATTTCTTTCAAGTGAATATGTAATCAACATCGACGTTGTTCGGACTTTCAGTTTCGTCTTGGAGCCGTCTGCCTGTTATTCATTATAACTTCACGTCCAGAACTGCACTTCAAAACTTGTTTGCCAAATTAAATGTAACTCTAATCTTTATGTACAAAGGTCTAAAATAAAAGAGACAGGTATTCCGTACCGCAAAACGGTACTATAAAGTTGTTTTACATGACGTTAAGTACGCGCTTGTCAAATGTTTCGGGCTGTCCGAGTGCGTTCGTTATATGCGAGCACGACACGATCACGATCGATGTAATATCGCTTCTTTAAACCTTTTCCTTGAATGCTTTTGGAATCTCGCAAAATGCTTTTGTAATTATAGAAAATGTAATTGTTTTTAGTTTGAATGATGGCACCCATATGTTTACTGAATAACAGGCTTTTCATGCGCTTTCAGTGCCCTAAAACATACTCTAAGGTATTTGTTACAATACTGAAAAGTATTTACGGTGTCATTTTATTCTAAGTATTGGTTTAGTGAATAATTATTTAGACTTTAGTATCAGTACAAAGCTTTTTTCATTATTCTTTTTGATGTCATTTGATAGTAGAAAGTTTACATTCCGTAGTCAAGGGTCATATAGAAATAATATAGCTAATGTATATAGAGGAATCAGATGTGTCCTAATCTCGGATCGACGTCCAGTATTCGAATCCGGACTAGAACATATCGATTCTTCTTAATCGTGTCGGAACCAAATGTCCTCGTCGTGATATTTTTTGTCACTCCTAGTCGTCACGTTTAAAATAACATTTTATCGATGCTATTACGACATGTGATTTATTAAAAATTGTTACAACTCTTCAATGTAGCATTTAATTCGTTTTCATTCTAATATTGTACAATCATTTTTAATCTTACAACATTGATTAAGTCATTCGTAAGTGAATGTTTTACGTAAGTGAAGCGATAGAAACCTTTGTACTGACTGCCTGAGCCGTAACTAACTCGTCGCTGAGTCGCTAAGCAGAAATGCTTTAAGTAGATAAAATACATATGTCGTATTAAATGCCGTTTTGTCTATGCATACTAACATAATTAAATACATTTAACATTTTGACTGTCTGGTTGGTGGAGTGGTTACAAGCGACGCTTATTGAGAGGTCCTTGGGTCGATTCCAGGTCGGTACTATTGGATCTTTCTACCTTAAATTTTATAATTGAAATTATCTAGAAGTGGCTCGGAGTTTGGGTCTGCGTCTAGTGTATGGCAATGGGCTCACCACTGATTCTATGGTGGAACGCAAACGTAACTGGTGAAACGTTGGAGTATACTAATCTCCTCTACCCACCGTAATCTCGGGTCAGTTTTCTCTGTCTCTGTGCTTTATATGCATGCTTGCTATGCCATGCCAACTTATATGACTGTGAATGGGGTTAGCGTGCATATATTAAAAGAAACCATTATATTTTTTGTATTCTGAAACAATGTGCACAAGCATATGTATGTGTGTTTTGCATGCGTGTGTGCACCTACTACGTGTGTTTGTATGTGTATTCGTAAGTATTCATGTAATTAAATCCGTAGGAAACGACAGAAAAAGATAAAGATACAAATATAATTCTACAGGGGGTAATGAATTTCCATTTCAATGTACTGAACACTAAAACTCGATAAGAATTAATTTTGAAAAAGATCAAGTTACCAATTCGAAAAGTCCGATCATATTCACAAATGTTCCGTACATTAAATAAAATTGGTTAGACAACAGATAATAAAGTATCGATTTAGTTGTTTGACTTCATTTGCATATTTCATTGTAATGTGATATTCGGGCACCTTGGCGTGGGTGATACAGGATGTTTTCGATAAACTCTATCTGCTGTTTAAATTAATTGACAATTTTATTGCTATCTTTCTCTTCTTATAGTTAACAAGCAATCAAAATGTATAGCAATAATTAAAAAGAATATTTTATTTTTTGTGTGACTGCCATATTGGGAAGGTTTTGCCACAGTCACCACGCTTGGAATTGCGGGTTGGTGAAGAACACAGCGGGAAGCTTCCGGATTCGGAAGGTTCAGTACCGGAACGAGTGGCGCCGATTACGGGTGGCCTTTGTCCAGAAGTGGACGCCTAGAGGCTAACGGTGATGATGATTTCATTTTTTCAGTTTTGTAATGTCGTCATCTTGACTCTCTTATAGTGTTGCGGGTCGTGGGTCACGAGTATACTATTAGCATAAGAAAGAAAGAAAGAAAATAATTTTTAAATAACAAGGGAGGTATACAGTTAAAACCGGTATCATTAGCTCGGCTGTTAATATCTGCCCTGTCCGTAGTTGGTGACAGACAGGTTTTTTAAACATACACGAGTTACAAATCACCTAAGGAATGTATACGAAATTAGACTGTACACAGAATATAAAGTGGGGCTTTTAACGAATTCACACTATCAAAAGTGTCTGATGTGCACTTAGCGGCGGATAAAAATGCATTCAGCACCAAATCGTGTGAAATTGCGATACGGACACCGATATATATGTAAAGTATCGTGTCGCTGTGTAAGTCGCATGTTGGTAGCAATCAGTTCCACGGGTCATCTGGACATCTGTCGTTAAGATGCCTTTGGAAGTGTTAGGCTGACATCATTAAAAATAAAAAAAATCGCTTGTTGAACAGGCCTTAAAGCGTCGAGGTATTCGTAACATACAAATGATTTTGATTTCATTGTGTATTTTAGTTGTTGATGTGTGATGTTATTTACTTTTGAGTATCTACTATCAATACAAGAATACAGTGTATTTTCGTTTCAACAAATTTTACTTACGAATTATACCTATACAAATATAAAGATTACATTATATTATAATAATTGGTCCAAAATTTTCTCGAAAATTCTTAGTAATTATTATTATATCGGTGCAACCAATACTTTAGGTTGGAAGTGTTGACTGCCAAATATCTATAATTTCTGAGAAACAGTAAACGTTAAATTCCATGGAAAACTTAAAACTAAATTGCTAAAACTAATCCGTAACAAAGTGACCATTAACGCATACTTTCCCTATCTATACTGGAGCAGCGTGGTGGATTATGTTCCAGGTTACATTTAATTGTGGGAAAAGACCAAGTTAGCGATGGAATATGAAAATTTGGTTGGCGTTTTTAATTCTTGTTCTTGTTTCTGTATTTGTACATAATGAATATTTTTAAATATTTCAAGTATTATTGTTTTTCTAACATGAAATTCTAGGTACAAATAGTAGGTTGGGCCTTAGATTTATGACCGGTGTACGCCAAAAGGCTCACCCTTAATGGGACGTATCACATAACTGGCGAAAAATGTTAATATTACACTTCTTTAACTTTCTTACCACCCTTTCGGGAAGATACAGGCGTGATGTTATAATAAATAAATGTACATGTGTACGCAGGAAGGATATGATTATCTGCGCTATAGTGAATTAAACTGAATGCCAAGTACCGCCCATGCCGCGCTTACTGAGCAATTACCGAAAGGTTAACTCACGTTTATCGTTATTAACACTACACGAACCTAAATGAGTAATAACTTCATAGTAACATGTACTTACTCGTCTCTTAAAACGTTTCCACAAAACCAGAAAATTGCAGAACAGAGAGGTTTACAGATTTGCAATGTGGAAATGCTTTAAAAATTATTTAAGAAAATAATGTTTAAAGTAAAAGATACTCAAAGGGATTAAAAAGTTATCGTTTATTAACTTTCTTCTCTTTTCTTTTTTATATACCTACAGTAAAAGTAGATAACATCTTGTAAATTCAGAATTATAAAAACGAAACCATATTAAAATAATGTTTTCGATATAAATGTTAATTTAAGAGAGCATTTGGCAAGTTACTACATTTCCAGCTGTCGGAAACACGTATGCATTTAATATAATAAAAAGGTTAGTATTTCAGATCTTTCGAATTCGCCATCTGCCATTCCCACTGCTCACTTAAACTAAAAAGACAAGGAACAAATGTGAAGCGATCCTAAATCGGTTAAATTTGAAAAGAAATCCGATAGCATTCTCAGAGATCAGATTTGCAGGCGGTAGTTAAAATCGGGAATCAATCTTCAACAGCAACGCAGACATTGGAATTTTCTTTCTATGAGATCAATTATTTACAGTTATTAGTAAGATAATTCAATAGTGTTCAATGGTAATACCATCTTTTGTTAAAGTCTAAATCACATAAACAAACGTAAGAGCCGTTTTAAGGTAAGTGGTCACCGTCGCCTATAGAAAATAGTAACACGATGGGTAGTTAAATTAGTTCTTTTTCATAATTTGCTCGGAAAACGGGAAAAGATTCCCAATAGGCGTGTGATAACGGCATAATAATCTATGTTATTATATTCATAAAATTGACTAGAAATCGAATTTAATGGTTTATTGAAGTAAATGTAGTCTATTGCTTGTAATCCTTGACCTGATCTCGTCTTACGTCAAACCAAATGTGAAAAGGTACTTACACGAGCATATAATATGAACGAGTGTATAAAATAAATGACATTTTTAGTAATATCATATATTTATTTAGTATATAAATAATTTATTTGCCATTTTTTAAACAGATTTCAGTTGCAAAGCCTATAATAGAAATGAAAAAAAGCTTTGTTTCTAATTTTAATTGGCATATAGCTGTTTAATGTGTTCTTCATAGTACACAGATTTGAATACTCGATAATGCACAAATGGTGGTAAAGCGCTGTTTCTTAACATATTCCTTCTTCATATTCCAGCAAAATTTTGTACTTATTTCCGTTTAATAGCTTTCGTTTTACAAAAACATTTACTAAAAATCGAACAAAGTTGTCAGCAAACTCCATTGGTTGCCTATTTCACTTACTCATAAATGCATTGCGATTTATTTTACAATAGGTATACCTTAAATGTACTTTTTATATGATTCATTCATTTATTCAATCGTTAATTTTATAACGAGCTGCTGATTCGTTCGAAACAATCGTACTACGGACCCAACAAAACAAGAGTATAAAGTACTCATAACGATTAAAGAAGTGTCAGAGCAACGGTTTTATTTTACTCCTGAACGAATTTAATATGCCCCGCAGGTAATTTAATGGGTAACTAATAACTCGATGTGTTGCACGACGAATCGGCCGACCGGTCGCGGTTATGGTTGTGCGATAAAGTAAAAAAGAACACATGTACATTTTCGAAATAAACTACTGCCCGCAGACCTTCGAGTAACGTAGATAGATATATTGAATAATATAGTAATCAAACATAATATTGAAATTGAGCTTAATATGTACTTTATCATGTTTTCACACTGACAAGAATATTTCACAATTTTATATAACAATATTCACTTACGTTATTGAAAGTGTACGACAGAAAGGTACTTTTAAAAGTGCGGATATAATTGTTAGAAACTGGTTATATTAACAATTATGAATATTTATATAACAATGATGTCCGTCTTTTAACAAAGAACATTTAAAAGTAACCTTTTAATTATAAAACTATTTGTAAGTGCATTTAAACTTAAAACGCGTAGTTAATTTAATAATCCTAATGTAGAAATGACATATCGATTTATAACCAAACTTAACTCGAAATTTAGTTTTACTCTGCTATCGCTACACGTTATAGCAAAACAAAAACGTCGTTTCGTTGTGCGCTAAACATATATTAGCGAAAATGAGTAATCAATTATTATATTCATGTCATTTTGCAAATGAATATGCCTATTTTATACTTCACCTGGCCCGATGGTGCGCGAAGCGAAACAAATCCTGACTCATCGATATAATTACGTGTGAAATTATAAAAACCGGTTGAGCTGCAAAAATTACATGTTCGTATCTATCATTTTATCGGTGATTTTCTTTTTAAGCTTCTGATGACTCCGCATGTTATGAGCAAGGTTTGTGTGGTGGCGTCTTCTGATAGAGTTTATCACTAGTTGAGATACTAATATCTACTGTATGAGAAAGGAATATTTTCGAGCGTGAACTGAGAATGAAAACACTTTCCAGAAGACAGATGTGTAACACAAAGCTTGACGGGTGTCTATTTTGTTGAAATAAGACCCATATTCATCCTTTTGTTTATCATGTTATACATTTTTATCCCTGCTACATATGTACCTATATCAATTAACCCTGAAATTCTAACTAAAGGACTTCTTCACACTTACGTATTGTGATAACGTATTGCGCTCTTGGTATCATCTTAATAACGGTGTACAAACATTCAGATGAAGATTTCCAAGTAAAATTAAATGTAACACAAATGTTTTTAACTGATAGAAGTAATTATTGTTACTTAAATTATATAACTTTAATCTGCATTTTTCTTCTGCCTTCCTTTTGGGGGATATACATGCGTGACATCATGGTACTCGTATGTTATCAACTTTTATTCGATAAACATTTTTAATTTAATCATAATTATAAATTTAATCATCGTCATTATCATTATGTACCGACTTAACTCACGTTTTTAGCACTTGTCCTGCCACATCTGAAGTCAAAAACGAGTAACGTATTTAATATTTTTTTTTCACTGACAATCCGATAATAACCCACGTTGTAAGCGAAAGTTAGCTTGTAGATAGAGTTGGTACGTTGGGGCATTCTTTCGCTGTCAGAGCCAATCGCCTCTGCGGGGGACAGCCAATAATTGGTCAAATCACTCACGTTTAGTGGTGTTCGCTATTTCTAATAGTTGCTTACGTAAGCCAACAATGTATTGAACCTTCTTTCCTGCAGTTATTTATAAGATTTCGGCAATATTCCTGTGGCTTTCATGTGTTTATATGGCCCATGTGGGCTATGTTATGCGATGACATGACCGATAAGTGGGTTGGCGTTTTCTGATGTTGTAGTAACTGTATCCAATATCATAGAGTCTGAAATAACATCTGGAGTGTGAAACTATTCTATGAAACCGAAAGAATAAATTAGTAAGGTTCTTATCTTACATTTCTGTCGTAGAAGGTTAAAAAATCTTTTAAATTCTTTTTGAAACGTATGCATTCTGTATCTGTTGCTCTTAATTTTGTTCACGCAAATTTATTTTCAGTAATGTTATGTACATTTTATCATGCCTATTTCTGTTTATTGATTTGTTACAATAGCGTAATTGAAATACATTTAAACATAATTATATGAATAATTCCTAAACTTATATAAAATTGAAACAAATTTAGTACGTCGTTTCATCCACTGTATCTTTGATTAGTACTATTAAAATAATAGGTGGAAGAATAGTTTCCTTTCGTTCTAGGACTTGAATAAAATAGTCAGACGGACTCGTAATTGTGTTCCGGCGGTGTCGAAGAGCGGTCTGGAGTGAACTTCAAGGTCAAGGAATTGGTCGCTCTAATTCCCAACACGCGATCTCTTCATCATCTGACTCGTGTTGTTTTGCTTCAGGGGTTAATGTCCCTTAATATACATATTCCTAATATACGGCTAACGTGTTTACTACAGCCATGGTTTTGTAAGAAACTTTTTTTGTATGATGATATACGCGAATGAACCACAGAAATAGATTACGACAATGGTAGTGAAATACCTTAGTTTGGAAGATTTTTTATATTAAGTAAAAAGTTGAATATCTTAAATAGTTATTTCAAACACTCGAACGAGATGCGCTATATATTATAGCATCCGCTTCATCCAGTTTTTCATACATATTGATGAATGCAGAAAAGGTGCCACCTCGCAGGCGTTTTAAGGCGTTGAAATAAATTAGTCGTTTGTTACTTGTCAATGGTTTAATTAATTTAGATTTTACGCCCCACCTCGATTATACCGCGTGAGAAACGGGTACGAGAACATGTATGGAGTATAGGTAGCTAAATATTTAAATTCATTGTTTGAATATTTTTAAACTTACCTTTAGCGAATATAGTTGGTAAATGATATAGGTATGTTTTGCTCGCGGCAACAGAAACGATATACCTATTTCTATTAGTAAGTAATTGTTATAGAAATTAATGTATTTTAGTCTAAAGATTGTGTTAGCAGGTCAAAATAATATAAAAAAGCCTCCCAGAGATAATCTCAATCTGTCAGAGGAGCGACACGTCCGTGACTTCAGGTAGAACAAATTTAAACTATTACTCAGCACAGTCATACAAATACTAACATGACTAACGTAAATCAACATTCCTATTCCTACACAGGCTATATCAATCAATATCAACCGTGCCGATAACTAAAGCTGTCTTACTAACTGTACAACAGACACCAGTAACCCTCGTACAGAACTATTCGATATTGGTTATAAATATCAAACCGCGATGGCAACATTTTATCATACATAAATGTAACCTGTACATTTGATTTAATAACTCCTTAGAACCGCTCAAATAAAAAATATACCATATTTACTACTAATATTTTTACTTATTTATTAGAACATTTGCTTTAAGTAATTGTGAAAAAGATATGAATATTTTACGTCGGTACTATATAGCTCGTCTCTTCAGAGATAAAGAGTATTCCTTGACTCTTTCCTATATGCGATATTCATTACATTCTTCCAGTTACTCTCCGACCCTAACATTTATCGTAGCTCGCCGCCATAGCTCGCAATAATGGCGCTTAATGAGCGTTTAAGACGCCGCGAGAGCCTGACTGTTTTATCGTTCTAATTAAGTTCCATTAATCGATAGATCTCGTGTTCAGATATAAGTAAATTTAATGTTTGTTTTATCTCACTATTTCGAATCGCCAAATAACCGAATGTATCTAGGTTAGTTCAATTCTGGCGAATATTATATGACTGTACATGTGTTTTGGTAGCTACATGACCACAAAAAGATAATGTCAGTGTTAAGCCTTCGTCGCCGTTGCGATAGAGAAAGGCATACATACTGTAAAGCTGAAATGCGGGCGCGGTCAGATGTTAGTTGTGTGACCGTACTTGGTAATGGTTTAAATGTTTCTTTGCATTGCGAGTAAAATAGTGGTAAAATAATGGCCATGGATTTTTTTAACTGTAGATGATACTCTTCTCCTAGCAAATCATTAAAATATGATACGTAACATCACGCCTGTATCTCCCCGAAGTGTAAGATAGAGGAGTGTATTGTTGCCATGTTTCACCAGTTACGTTTTACTTTCTATTATGGGGCGAGCAATTGCTGTACACCGGGCACAAATGCAGACTGAGCTACTGCTAGGAATTTCCAGTTAGTAAAACCCTTTCCTGTCAGAACTCATTGCAGTCCCGATACTCATTACACACTAACTGTTACTCTCTGACTCCGCCATTTATCGCCTCGCCGCCACAGCTCGCCATGATGCTGTTTAACGAGCATTTAAGACGCCGCCAGCGAGCCTCCGATTGTTTTATCACTGTAATTAACCATCGCCGATTTATAGATATCGTTCACTTTTTTGTAAAGTGTTGTGCGATTGTTTTTTTTTATTATTCCTTTAAAAAAGTAATCTCACGCCTGTAATCCCAGAAGGGGTAGACAGAGAAGTTTAGTAAACTTCCACGTTTCAATCCTATCCATCTATATATGTACATATACACATATGTAGTATATTAGCTATTTGAAAAGCATACACTGGTTCAGCTTTTAAATTTATCTGTGCGACTTTTTATTTTTTTGATCAGTTAATTTGTAACTACCAAGTCTTATTAATAACTAACGTAGATTTGGCGCTGTTTTCTTCCTACTATCTGGCTGTATCTTCCTACACTTCCTACACTTCATAAAAAGTACTCGTTTGGTACTCTTCTTAAAAATAGCTTTTCATGTTAAATATGTAGTTATAAATTCTTACAAAATCGTCGTCTTTATATATCATTTTTATTGCTACAAGTATCAATGTACGCGGAAATGTTATGGCAGAATGAACACTGGTGTTGTAAATTGGATCCCTCGGATATTTATCGCTTCAGTCGATGCAAAATCAGTTCACACCCTTCCAACACGGTGATGTGAATATGCATCAGAATGAGAAACGGCTTCGCAGTAATAATCTAAGGCGTATAAAGTAAACCTTCTCCATTCTCTTTGTCGATGTTGATCTCTTGTTGATGTTGATGTTGGTCATAGTCTAGTGACTTAGAATTCCTTTCTCTACTTCAGAGGAACTGAGCTCAAGTCTTGGCGCTTGTTTAAAGAAAACGTGCGTTTTATGATTAAATAGCGTATTGCTTGTAATTAATCTTCGAACGATTACTCGGATTTTCAAGTTTGAAAAATCAAATAATACTTTGTCCAGCACGGACATCTAACCCAGGACCTTTCCTTTAGCAGTCGCGTTTGTTAACATTAGACCGACGAGGCAATTCAAATTAAACATCAGTTGCTGTAACGGTGAACGAAAATATCGTAAGTA